>LOJH01029194.1:11557-22213 GCA_001685095.1 Ellobius talpinus | reverse complement strand
GAAAGTGTGGCAGGGAGCCCTGGGAGGGTAGAACTTTTAAAGGGGAAATGCCTTGATCAGGGGAGTTCATGTCCTGACATCTTGGGATTGGGTAAGGAATATATAGGATAAGGTACTTTCTGAAACCATGGGTCAGTTTTTGGGTGCAAAAACCTAACAAAGAGCCATAAATTACTGACAAGGTATCTTCAAAAACAGGATGCCTCCCAAGAACATCTGGACCTCGTTAAATTTTATGGCCCTGCTCCCTATCTTCTTAATTGGGCATTTTTAGGGTATTGGTTCAAATTTCTGCTGTGGCAGCACATTTCTGGAACTGAGCTCACCCACCCCTCAGATTAGTATATGGCTTAAGATGAAGCCCCTTCTTTAAAATGGAGTTTGCAAAGTCAGGTCCTCACAGCAGGAATTGGAGGATCACACAAGTCCCAGAGGTTAAATCTCTCCCCTCATGCAGATGAGCACAATGACATAGAGATGGAAAGGGACAGTCCCCAAATCTATAGAACACCAACCTAAAAATCCAAGCTCTAGAATAACCTCTAATGCCATCAGAGATGTGTATGAAGATCTCCTATATAGGGTGCTGCTTATCACAGCCCCAAACTGGAATGAATCTCTACATGTTATCTTGGAAGCCAGGGAAAGTTATTGAAAGCACACCCGCACAGAAGACTAAACAGGGAAAGTTATTGACAGCACACCTGCACAGAAGACTAAACGTTAATCCCACAGGGAGACCTGAATGACTGTGCAGACACTCAAGATCTAAGGGGAAATATAAACACATCTATGCATTTAACCAATGTCAGGCCAAAGGTACTCAGAGGAATGGTGTCTTAGTTACTGTTCTGACACCTTGACCAAGGCAGCTTTTTTTTTTTAAAAAAAAAAAGCATTTAATTTGGGGTTTGCTTGCAGCTTCAGAGGGTGACTTCATGATCATTGTGGTGGGGAGCATGGGGGCAGGCAAGCAGGCAGGGCCTGGCACAGAGAGTGAGACAAGGCCTATGTAGACTTTTAAAATTTCAAAGCCCCCCCGGCCCCCACCCATGCCACACCTCCTCCAACAAAGTCACACCTCCTAACCCTTCCTCAACAATCCACCAACTGGGAACCAAATATTCAAATATAAGCCTACCGGAGTCATTCTCTTTCAAACCACCACAAATGGCATTGGCAGAGGGACTTTCTCTTTTTATTTTTATCTGTTTTTTTTCTCTTTAACAATTACCTACATTTTTTCATAAGAAGAAAGAAAACATCCTGCTGATGAGTTAGTTACACTGTGTTGACCGTAGGATGCAAACGTCAGCCAGGGCCGTAGCATTTTGAAGAATCTCCATTTTTGGTTGAACTGTGGCAATTCTAGCAACTTCAATAATTTGATTTCCAGAACTACGGTACCATGTGTCTCTAGATCAGTGGTTCTCAGCTTTCCCTTGTTGTTGTATTTTCTAGACAGGGTTTCTCTGTGTAACAACCCTAGCTGTCCTGGAACTAGCTCTTGTGAACCAGGCTGCCCTCAAACTCACAGAGATCCACCTGCCTCTGCCTCCCAAGTGCTGGGATTAAAGGCATGCACCACCACTGTCTGGCGTGCTATGACAATGACACCCAGCCATAAAGTTATTTTCATTGTACTTCATAAGTGCAATTTTGCTATTGTTATGATCATAATGTAAACATCTGATATGCAGCCCCTGTGAAAATGTTGTTCAACCTCCTCAAGGGATAGTGACCCCCAAGTTGAGAGCCGCTGCTCTAGATACCTGTCTTCCCTGCCCCATCTACCACAAGAATGGCAGACCAGGAAAGGTACTTATGGACTATGTAATGTCCTGTAGTTAGGTGCTTGCTGGTTACTCCCTGTGACAGCTAACTGTCAGCCAAAACAAAATAAACTCCAACCTTCTCCCCCTCCTCCCTCCTCTGAACTCTATCAGAAGGGACCCTCAAGCTGCCAAGTGTATCTGATTGCTCCTCAGAGTGCCCAATTACTGCTGTCTGCCTGCAGGCTAATGGCATTAATCTCTTCTAATTGATGTCTTACGAAAAGGGAAACCTGTCTCAAAGTTCTCCTCAAACACCAAGTCCAAAAACTTCCACTGAGGTTTGACAATTATGAAGCCCCGCCTCCCATCTTAACCTTTTGGTGAGCCCTCTTTCTGTGTGCCTCCCCAAGACTCCTTCATGACTCATGTCTAGAAGTGAGAGCAGAAATCCTACCTGCTTTAAGGCACCAAAGACATGTGTCCAGAAAAACCTCCAGAAAGAAAAAAATATCCATTTAAACTGCAAGCATCCGTGTGTCCGCCCAGGGTGTTCACCTGGTGCAATCAGCCTCTGTGCTGGAGATGCCGCTGCATGGAATTATGACCATGTGAACTGCTCTGCTAACATGTGAGGTCAGAGTACAGGTAGAAGAGAAAAGCAGTTACCTGAGTCTCCATTGTTCTCAGACCTGAGTCCTGGGCACATCTTCCTTCCCCACTGCTGCTTACCCGGAGCTCACCAGGTTGAGGATCAGACAGGAGCCAACTGCTATGAGATGCAGCCTGCCCTGCCATTCAGTAAGAGCCCAATAAACTTACCACTCAGTGTAGTAGGAAGTTTCTGTCCGGCCTGGTCCCACAGCCATTCAGTCCCAAAGAAACATATAGAGGCTTATATTAATTATAAACTGTTTGGCTTATTAGCTCAGGCTTATTATTACCTAGCTCTTACAACTTAAATTACCCCATAATTCTTGTCTATGTTTAGACATGTGGCTTGGTACCTTTCATCAGCATTCTCACCTTGCTTCCTCTGCATCTGGATGGCGACTGACTCTGCCTTTCCTCTTCCCAGAATTCTCCTAGTCTGGTTGTCCTGCCTATACTTCCTGCCTNTGTTTGGCTTATTAGCTCAGGCTTATTATTACCTAGCTCTTACAACTTAAATTACCCCATAATTCTTGTCTATGTTTAGACATGTGGCTTGGTACCTTTCATCAGCATTCTCACCTTGCTTCCTCTGCATCTGGATGGCGACTGACTCTGCCTTTCCTCTTCCCAGAATTCTCCTAGTCTGGTTGTCCTGCCTATACTTCCTGCCTGGCTATTGACCAATCAGTGTTTTATTAAACCAATATGAATGACAAATCTTTGCAGTGTACAAAAGCATTATCCACAACAACTCAGTCTCCCTGTGGGCTCATGTCAACAACCAGAGTACTTCAGACATGAGCTCAGGCCTGAAGAGCAAGAGAGGTTCTAGGCAGAGGATAAAATATGGTCACCAAAGTGCAGCTGAGCTCAAGAGGTAGAACTGAGAGCTGTCCTGAGAAGCTACAGGTAGAGAGGGGGGAGGGAGAAGTGGGAGGTGGGGTAAGAGGTGACAAAAAGGATCAGGGAAAAAGAAGATGCCCTCTTGACAGACCTGGCAGGGACACTTGGCTCCCTCATTTTGACTTTTGTTGTTGAAACCATGGGTCCCCAACAGTAGCATACCCCACCCAAAAAAAAACTTCACCCCTAGAGGAAAGTCTAAAGCCTGAGCCAGGGCTGGGGTGTCTCAAAGGCTACTGACTGAAGGAGTTCCCACAACAGCTAGCCAGAGATGAAATTTGTCAGACCTGCTTGCCAGAGAAGGGAGCCTGGAGTGATGGGTCACAGATAGGTGGGGCCACTCCTTGACCAGGACTGCTTAGCTATGAATGACTCCAGCCTTTACCTAAGCCCAAGCCTTATATCAGGCTCATAGGGATAGACTGTAGTGGGGGAGGCTCACTGGGCCTCCTTATCCTTTTTCTTAATGTGGCCCCATTGAATAAATCTCCTTTTCTGATTGTTTATTTGTTTTTGTTTTTCACTGTTGATTTGGCTATTTTAACTGGATTATTAAAGATAGGTGGCTGGCTGAACCTGGTCTGTTGAGGACACAGACTGTGACCCTAAGTCTAGTAAGACCTGGAGACAGCACAATCAGGTATCATGTTTGTGAAAATTAGACCATCTGAGACATTGTGTCTGTGGTGTGTGTGTGTGTGTGTGCATGCGTGCGTGCGTGTGTGTGTGTGTGTGTCTGTGTGTGTGTGAGTTCAAGGCAAGCCTGGCCTATAAGAGCTAGTTCCAGGATAGCTAGGGCTGTTACACAGAGAAACTCTGTTTTGAAAAAACAAAAACCTGAGCACAGCAACAGACATCTATTATCCAGTGTCAGGGTGGGGAGAAGTCAGGGGCTTGCCAGAGATAGGAAGGTTCCCGAACTTTACTGACAAGCCCGTCTAATAGAGCCAGTGAGCTCTAGGTTCAGTGAGAGGCCTTCAAAAATTAAAGGTGAACAACTGAGGAAACCATTAACATTGACCTCTGGCCTCTACACACATACACATACACACACATGTACACATACACACCCAAACACTGTGCACACACAAGAAAAGCATGAAATATTCAGATTCAAGTTAAACATGCAAATCAATATTTACTTAAACTGGGCAACCAAGTCATGATAAACTGTACATTTTTAAAAGCCAACCATTGACAAAAGCAGTGTGGAACTGAGGCAAATCCCACTTCACCTTGATGTCTTCTGGCTTTGTCCCCTAAGCTCTTTGGGCCACACCCTCCCAACCTGATATTCTCAGCTGAATAGAAAACAGGGCCAGGCTCTCCTCCAGACAGTTCATCAGAACCAGTTTCTGTCATCCATCCTTTCAAGTGTCTTTCACCTTCAAAATGTATTGCCAATGACGTCATGGGAACTTTCGGAGCTGCTGTCAAATTTGGGAAATGCTCTGTCAAGGATCCTTTGTATGTGGGCTGTGAGATCTGAGGGCCTGGCAGATTTTCTTTGCTCTTTCTAATCCTCATTAATCTTAGGAATTGACAATACTCATTAGCTATAGCTCTTGGGGCCCTGAAAGGGGCTCCAGAGAGCCCCAACCCTCAAGCATAAGCTTCCTTAAGCTTTGGAAAAGCCACCAGTGTCTGGAAGGTTCTCATGTGTTGGGAGGTTGGTCAACACATGGGCTTCTGGGCAATGGATAGGAGCAGAGAGGGAAAGCTGGGAGCCACGGGGAGTCGTGCTTAATGTGGGCTCTGGGAGATCACGGCAGGGAGACAAGATGCTAGACGAACAGGGACTGAGTGTGAATTGTGCAGAGCTGTGAGAAGAAAGGAAGTAATCCTGAGTGACTACGGTCGGGCCTGCTGCCTTCGACTTTTCGTCTCCATGTCTCTTGGGACTGAGGTCTGAGCACCTGCCTTGCCTCTACCTGCTCCCCCTTACACAGAGCTGAAGCCTCAGTACACCAGAAACAATCACCCACCTGGGCTGACAGTCCCACAGTGCCTCCTACCTCACCTTTCCATGGGGGTAGAACTGACAAGAGCAGCTTGATCACCCTGTGTGGGATCATCTCAGACAGCCTGTGCAGGGGTTGCCCTTCACATGGAGCCGGACCCTCTCACGTTGATCATTTTTCAAGATGATACTCCACAGACTTGCCTATAGGCCATTCTTATGGGAGCATTTTCTCAATGAAGAGTCTATTCCCTCTTCCCAGATACATTTAGGTTTGTGTCCACAAAAACCAACCAGCCCAGGTGTGAAGACTCTGACAGGTAGGTGTCCCAACAGGGCCAAGGAGCTCTCAAGAATAACAAACACATTCCTTCAAGTATGTTTGGCTCCAAAGCCAGGGCTATCTGTAATGTGAACACTGGGACAGTCTTTGTCCCACAAGCTGGTGTCCTGGGTGTGCTTAGAATTCAAGAGCACAGACTACCGGGAGATCAGGAGCAGAGAGGACAAGCAGCCAAGGATGAGGAAGGATGAGTTGGCTGAGGCTGGGTGAGCACTGGGAGAGCATTCTGTAGTGGAGAGAAATGCGCTGCCTGCGGCTGCAGCTGGCCTGGAGGCTTGCCACCCTGCTCCAAGAGCTGCGCAGCCATCAGCACCACCACAGCCCGCAGGATGAAAGAACAGCAGTGCGGATACTGCTGGGTGGCTGTCGGAACACAGCATCCCAGCGAGCTGGATGGAGGCTAGCCCTGAGCCCCCAGAAGTTCTCTCAAAGGTTCCCCATTATTTAAAATGGCAACATCGTATAAACTCCCTTTCCAGAAGCACTGGGATGGGGATTGATCCTTGTGCCCTGCACCTGCTTTGCCTGGAGCCCTACTCTGTGGTATGAGTTTCTCCTGCCTTGGGTCTGTACCCCTACATCCTGTGCCTAATACTAAGTAGTTTGAGGAGATCTGAGGAGAGAACAGAGAGGAATAATACCTGCAGGTTAGAATCAGTGGAGAAAGAGACTGGGGGCAGGGACAGACAGGGAAGAAGGGTGTGAGGGGTCCTCCAGCTCAATGCTGCTGGGGCGTGGGCTCGGCATTGAGAAGTCAGGAGTGAGAAGGCCGAGTGGGCAGCAGGGTGGGGCAGAAAGCGATTTGCAAGATGAAGCCTTAACTAATTATTCTTTATCAGTAGAAAACCGGGAGTCAGATTTCAGGGTAGGACCCTGAAAGATCAGAGAAAAAGGGGAGCAGCCACCAGTTGCCTCCTACCCCTTTCGGTTCTTCCTCTAAAAGGGCCAAGATCCTCTCTCAGACCCATCTTGCTACTTCCTGTCTTCTCTGTTCACAGTCCTCCACACCTCTATGGTTAATTTTGGTCAGCTAGTGGCTAGCCCTGCCCTCTAACTCCAAGCAAGCTTTATTAGTCAGAACACAATCAAAATATCACATAACATCAAGAGGCTAAGGAGCAGGTGCCGATGGACTAGCTTGACTTCTGGCGTGGGGCAGGCACCGTTCCTGCGTCAATCCTCAGGCCCTGATCAGCCAGCCTCTGCGTTGTTTCTCAGAGCACACAGTGCAGGGCACAAGCCTATCCCTCATCTCCTTTCCTCCTTTGTTGACTTCTCCGCGCCTCTGTGCAGAATTCTAGAACACCATCCTTCCTCTCACTACCTAACCTCTACCAGAATCTAGCTCCTACGATTAGACGAGACCCTCACAGCCACCTGGCAATCAACACCTTCATCTTACGGTCAAAAGAATCTAGGACTGGGGATGTAGCTCAGTTGGTAGAGTGCTGGCTAGCATGCATGAGACCCTGGGCCCCACCCCCAGTGTTGAATAAATAAAACTGGAATTGGTGATGCATACCTGTACCCCAGGGACATCAGAAGTTCAAGGTCACTCTGAGCTATATATCCAGTTTGAGAACAGCTGAGACACACAGACTGCTCTCAGAAAGATTAAGTCAACTAAGTCGCAGATAAGGGGGAGAGATGTTCACAAGGTCACATAGTAAGAGGAGGACAGGGTATGCCAGACCATCGGTGTCTGGATTCTACTGCATATAGCCAACTCAGCAGCTCAAGAGGGCTGCCCAGAGTTTCAACCAGGCCTGTAGACAGCGGCAAAGGCTCTACCCGACATGGGTACACCGGATTCTAGATCCTTGCTTTGGATCAAATCTACTCATGAGTCTCTTGCTGGAGGTCCAGCAAGGACCATCTTTCACAGGGCCCGTGGAAGCAGCAGGAAAGTCAGATCACACAGATATGAAACTTGGACCAGATTCTCATCTGCTAGGTTCCAGCAAACCATAAGGCCAAGTTCAGGGGAAGGGAGCTGGGAGATAAGTCACATGGTACGAGGGAAGGGAAAGAGAGAATTAATTTCTATCTGCTCAGTTTCAATAGTGTGTCCCGCCAAACATGAGTTGTAAAACTGTGCCTGGGGAAGCGATTTTACTCGAGAGTTATGTGTGTAGCCAAGCTGCCAGCCGTCTATCAGAGAGATACATTCCCAAATATGCAAGGGCTCAGAAAGCTCAGCTCACTCTAAGCCTCCAGTAGAATCTACCTTAAG
This sequence comes from Ellobius talpinus, assembly GCA_001685095.1. Classification (NCBI taxonomy): domain Eukaryota; kingdom Metazoa; phylum Chordata; class Mammalia; order Rodentia; family Cricetidae; genus Ellobius; species Ellobius talpinus. Next base: position 14,348 of record LOJH01029194.1, on the reverse strand, counting down.
ACTTAATCCAACTGACCAGAAGATAATTCAAAGAACTCACAACAGCCAAGTCTACAGGGTGCTGAGCCTGGCTGCCCAGAATAATATTAAGAATGAAGTTGAACCAAATATTGTCATAATGGTTACAGAATAGGATACAATTTGTGTGGGTCTTGAAAGAAAAGCTGTACAACATAAAATAAAGATTTGAAGACCCTAGACTGGAGGGGAAATCCCAATGATGAAAGGAGAGGCTGGGTAGAGAAAGGCAGCAACATGCTGATAGTTATCTCTGCTTCGTGGTGGGTCATAAATGGAGGGGGGAAGCTGGTTAACTAAGGGTCAATGAGATGGCTCAGTGGACAAAGGTGCTTGCCACCAAGCCTGATGACTTGAGTTCAATCCCTGGTCCCCACATGGTAGGAGACTCTTACAGCTTATCCTCTGAACTCTAGCCTCATTCCAGACTGTGTAACCCCCACCTTCCCACAAACAATAAATAAATTTAATAAGAAAGCTTTAAAAGTCGGCAAATTGAGAAACACAAACTAACCACATCATTTAAAAGTACAGAAATGAAATTTAAACCAGAGTGTGTGTCAACACAGCATCAAAACACGGTGGGATCAAAGCCATAAAACATAAAAAAGCAGTGGGTGTCACAAAAATAGGACATACAGAAATGATTAAAACTAACAGAAAATAGATATTGCAAGATAAATAAGGCTGGTAAAGGGCTCTCTCACTAAGGGGTGGAGCAATGGCTACTCTACAAGAAATACCCAGGGAGATGGCATCTTCGTCACTGTTCTGTGGCTGTGAAGAGACGCCATGACCAAGGTGACACTTATAAAAAAAACATTTAATTGGGGGCTTGCTTGCAGCTTCCGAGGATTAGTTCATGATCATCATGGCAGGGAGCACAGTGGCTTGCAGGCAGCAGGCAGAAAGAGGCATACTGGGCCTGGCAGGGACTTTTGAAACCTCAAAGCCCCCTTCCAGTGACACATATCCTTCAACAAGGCCAGACCTCCCAGTCCTTTCTAAACAGCTCAATACCTGGTGACCAAGCACGCAAACATATGAGCCTCTGAGGTAATTCTCATTCAATCCACAATAACAGGTATCCAAGAGGCACTTCAAAACAACATCAGGGCTGGGGAGATGGCTCAGCGAAGGGCTAGCAGGACAAGCTTGAGGACCTAAGTTAAAAACCCCAGCACCCACATAAGAAAAGCCAGGCATGTGGCAAGTTTCTGCAACTTGGTGCTAGGGGATGGAGACAGAGGGATTGGGTGCTGAGTCCATGCGGTCTGGGTTCAGAGGGAGCCCGTGTTGACATAGGATGTCCTTCTGTACACTGCAAATATGTGTCGCTTTTATTGGTCGATGAATAAAGCTGTTTTGGCCAACAGCCAGGAAAAATGTAATGAGATGGGAAGTCTAAATAAAGATACAAAGAGAGAGAAGGCAGAGTGAAGGAGACGCCATGTAGCCCCTGGGGAAGTAAGATGTGAGGTAACAAGCCATGAGCCTCATGGTAAAATACAAACTAATAGAAATTGGTTAATTTATAGTTAGAGCTAGCCAGTAAGAAGCCCAAGTCATTGGCCAAGCAATTGTAACTGATATTTAGCCTCGGAGTGACTATTTCATAAGTGTCTGCAGAGACCCAGTAGGCAGAGGGAAACTGACCCAGGGGGACCAGTATTCTAGAGAATACTTCTAGCTACACCGTGTCCCAAAAAATAAGATGCAGAGTTAGAGAGATGGTTAAGAGCACATGATGTTCTTACAGGGAACCCAGGTTCAATTCCCAGCATCCACGTGGTGGCTCACAATCATCCTTAACTCCAGTTCCAGTTAGAGGGGTTTCAACACCTCCTTCCGACCCCTACAAGCACCGAGCACTCAGGTGATAAGCACACACACCTGCAGGAAAAACACTCACACATGCGATAAAATGAATGAATCTAACAAAAACAAATGAATAAGGTACAGAAGTGATTGAGGATAACACTGGGCATCAATTTCTGGCACTCCCGAGTGAGTGCACCTGTACACACATATCACATCTGCACATACACACACACATATATATATCACACACACACATATATATATCACACACACACACACACACACACACACACACACACACACACACACAGAGTGGAGGGCAACACCAAAGAAGGGCAGAGTTCAGTAAGAGAAGATGAGATCAAAAGAAAGGCCAAGAGAAAATTTTTGGTACTGGGGTTGGAGCCCAGGGCCTCAAGGTATTAAATACTCCACCACAAAACTGGGTCCCTAGCCCTCATTGTGTTTTTTGTTCTAAGACAGGATCTCATTAAGTTGCCAGCTGGCCTAGAACTGACTTTGTTCTCCAGCCAGACCTTGATCTCGTAATCCCCCTTCCTTGGGTGTTTCAGCTGGGATTACAAGCCTGCTCCACCAAGCCCAGTAACAAAAGGAATCTAGTGGGATAGATGAGGTCATTTTTAAATGATTAGCAATGTAATCACCGTAAAGATAAAACAGTCTTTAATCAATATGAACCAATTACACACCATTCAAATATATGAAGTAGAAATGGCAGGAAATGCAAACAAAATCCAACTGAAATAAACTGTCTGTGGGAACTTGGCCAGCTACATAACTAGGAAAGATTATTTGAAGGAATGAACAGCACCTCTGATAAAAATCCATGTTAGGCAACCAAGCAACTCTTTGCTATTCAATAAGAAAATATGGATAATTATTATTATTATTATTGTTATTGTTATTGTTATTGTTGTTGTTGTTATTATTA
>LOJH01029192.1:0-21879 GCA_001685095.1 Ellobius talpinus | reverse complement strand
GAACTAGCTCTTGTAGACCAGGCTGGTCTCGAACTCACAGAAATCTGCCTGCCTGTGCCTCTAGAGTGCTGGGATTAAAGACGTGTGCCACTACTGCCTGGCTTGTAGCTTTTCTTTTCTTTTCTTTTCTAAAAAGATTTTGTGTGTATAATTATTTTGCCTGCATCTATGTGTGTGTGCTACATACATGCCCAATGTTCAAAGGAGGTCAGAAGAAGGCATCAGATCCCCTAGAACTAGAGTTATGGATGGTTGTGTGAGCCACGATGTGGATGCTGGGAACTGATGCCAGGTTCTCTGAAAGAGCAACAAGGGCTCTCAAACATGGAGCCATCTCCCCAGCCCCTCCCTGTAGCTTATGTCTTTAAGGAGCAGAGCAGGCTCATTCTTGCCTCCTCTTTCCTTCATATTCTGGCCCAGTGTCTCTCTGCTCTCCTCAGCAGTGTTGCTTCTGTATGCTGCCTTTTCTATGTTATGCTCAGGGAGCAGTCCAAGTCTTTTGCCTTGTAAGTTACTTGACTCCCTTTATATCTAAATAAAAGCTTTTTATTTGGTATTTTGTTAGTTTGCTTTTTTATTTTGGTAGAGTTTCTCTGCTGTCCTGAACAGACAGGGCAGCTCTGACTGTTGCCTTGGAACTCACGCTGTAGACCAGGTTGACCTTAAACTTAAAAATTTGCCTGACTCTCCTCCTGAATGCTGGGATTAAAGGCATTTGCCACTACTGCCTGGCACAAGCCTGAAATCTTTAACTAGGCTCTGTTTATTCCAACTGTGCAGTCAGGTTTTGTTTAATGTGAGGAACATTCTCTGTGTCATGAGTATAGCTTAGGAGAAACTTTCCTGATGGTCCTTTGTAAATGTCAGTATATATGCCAGACACTCATTTTTGTCTTGTTTCAACTTTCTTTTTTTTAACTTTTAAAATTTATTTTATTTTTAGTCATGTGTAGTGTTGTGCTCACAGGGCCCAGAAGAGGATGATGACCCGGAGTTGGAGTTACAGGTGGCTGTATGTTTTCAGATATGGGTGCTGGGCCCCCAACTCTGGTCTGACAGAAGAGCATTGTCAGAGATTGAGCCATCTCTCCAAGCCCCCATTCCAACATTTTCTTCTTCTTAATTTCTTGTTTATGTTCTTTGCTGTTTTTCCTCTTTTATTTAATGCTCATTATAAAATTTCCAGTTGAGTGTATTCTTCCTTTGCTAATCCAGTAATTAACTTGACTTTCATTTCTGAGATGATGTTACCTTTTGCTATAATTTATTTCCTCATTTTAACTGGATTTTATCCCCTTCTTCCTGTCTGTAAGTGACCTGCAGCCAAGCCATGCTCCTCGCACCAGTACACTTTGAATCCTGTGCGAGTATTGTGCTAGCTAGTGCTTCCTCCTGCTGCTTGAGGAGGGTACTGTGCACTAGTTCTTTGATGTAAATGCTTTAGTTCTTATTTACTGGGTTTTTCATTTTGTTGTGTTTTTCCCTCAATGGGTTTGCATGGATGCACATTGGTTATATCTGTATGTGTGTATCAGTCAGCTCTTTATTTTTTTATTTTTTTTGAGACAAGGTTTCTCTGTAGCTTTGGTGCCTGTCCTGGAACTAGTTCTTGTAGACCAGGTTGGCCGCCTCAAACTCACAAGTGCTGGGATTAAAGGCATGCGCCACCACTACCCGGCTAGCTCTTTATTTTTTGACAACAACAAATTACCACAGAATTACTTGCTCAGTACCAAAATTTCAGTGGCTTGGAAGTATGTATTGCTGAGCAGATGGAGCTTCAGGTGCCTTACCTGGCTCATTCATGAAGCCACATTCAGCTTCTAGGTTGGCTGATGACAGGGATGGATAGCTTGGTCCCTCTGTCCCTGCAGCCTTTCGGCTAAAGGTGACATCCTAAGAAAGTGTCAATGGAAACTGTGAACATGTGTGAGGCCTCATCTCAGACCTTCCAGAGTGTCAATTCCGTTGTGTCCTTGCAGTGGAAATCATGGTACTAGCCCAGATTCAAAGGAAGGACAAATCAAGCCTCCAGGCATACTGAAGGGACTTAGGTAGCTGAGAAGAGGGCTTGGTGCACTAGTCCTTATGAATAATTTAGCACAGGAAATTCCTGGTTCAAGGGGGCATTGTGTATGGAAGAGATGCATCAGACACTGTGTTATTCTTCTGAGGATGCTAAGGCGACAACCCACTTGTCTCTCTCTGGCACGCTTTTATATTTGGAAAACTGAACCCACTACTACTCAGCATTAGTTTATTACTTTGTTACTACCTCTCCAAAAGGGAACTCACTTGCTAATCTTAGTTCCCCACGGTACCAGCTCTGGTCTCACACACAGCTAAGCCCTCCCTGTACTCAGAGCTTTGAGGCATTAGCAGTCATTTTCAGCATTGTCACCCTTGGGAAGGAGTTTTCATCCTTATTGGGTTTTTATTTTGATTTGTTTTTGAGATGTATCTTACCTTCTATCCCAGATTGGCCTTTAACTTAGTCGTCCTGCCGCAGCCTCCCTAGAGCAGGAATGGCGGGCATGTAGTACCATGCTGTCCAATTTTAGGTAAATCTTAAACCCTTGTGTCTTAGTTACTTTTCTATTGCTGTGATAAGACACCATGACCAAGGCAACTTAGAAAGAAAGAGTTTGATTGGGCTTCTTTCTCCAGAGGATTAGCGTCTACGATGGCAGAATGAAGGCGTGGCGACAGGTGTCTGGAGCAGTAGCTGAGAGCTCATGTTCTACTCACAAGCAGGAGGCTGATGCCACACTGGAAATAGTGTGAGTCCTTTGAAACCTCCAAGCCCACCCCCAGTGACTCATGCCCTCCAACAAGGCCACACCCCCTCATTCTTCCTAAACACTTCTACCAGCTAGGGAGCAAACATTCAAACATAAGAGCCTGTGGGGGTCATTCTCATTCAAACCACCACATCTTGCGTTCTTTGCCTTCTTTTCCATGGTGACTTTCCTAGTCTCATGGCAAAGGCTGGGGCTGGGATCTTAGTAACATCTTTCCTGAAAGTTGCTATTTAGTTTTCTGCGTTCAGGTTATTTGAGGTCTGTAGTCCTTTTTGTCGCCAGTGTCTATAGCTCACATGAATGATTTATTTGTCCTTCGCTGTTTGCTGAACATTGTGGAGAGAGAGGTTCAGCTTTGATGGCCACTACTGTCTTGGCCCTCTGGGCATCCACCCTTTCGATGACTATTTCTGTTTTCTTCTTCTCCATATTGGATGTCTAAATAGCATTTTCAGATTTCCTTACAAATCCCCTTTCCAGCTGAAACAACCATTTTTACTTAAGGTATATTTTTGTTTTGGAGGTTTCAAGCTTACCCAGGGAGTTCAGTTCTTACATTGGGTTTTGTAGGGAGAAATACTGCCTCAGGGGAATCCTTGCCCATCCTACAAGTTTCCTCATGGCTCATGGGTCTCATTTTGGCTCACTGCTTTTCCTTGAAAATGTTTCTAATCTTTTTTACCCCTGAACCCACATTTGTCAATACCTTTCTCTGTAAACTTTCTTTTAATGCTTTCAAAAGTTTGATGCCGTCACTTACGAGGCCCAGGACTCAGTCCCATGGGCCATTTTCTATGGCAATCATCTTCATTGTCACTGGGCTGTTGGCAGCCTGATGAGAAAGAACCATTAGGAAGAACAGAAGGGATTGACTAGACGTGCAGAAACAGAAGAAATAAGTTGTAGATAGGCTGAGGACTAACGTAACCTGTGACATGAGGCAGACCAGAGTAGGACTTAGGAATCGTTTGTGTCTCCTGGGGCTGCCTCTGAGGACACGGCTGCCAGGCTTATGTGATTGAGCCCACTGTGATCTGATCTGGTGACGACGGAGGCTTGCTTTAATACATTCATTCGTTGTCTCAGCGGATGAGGCTGATGACAAACACAAAAGCCTGTCATCTATTTATAGCTTGATTGTGGCGTGTGTGTGGTTCCAGCTCGCAGCACAAGATGCCTTTCTGGCCTTCTGAATCCTCTCCCCGGCTCCCCAAAGACTGTTCTGTGGATTTTAGCCATTTTTGCTAAGCAATCTCAAAGCTGCCAGTTTCTGATGCAAATACTTTTTAAGTACCAATCCTCTCATTTCCCACAAGGCTGACTCACTCTTGTCCCCTGCCCTTGACTTCCACCTTTCTCTTTTATTGACATATGTTGTCATTTGATAGGTATGCCCATAACCTAAGCCTGCCTGAATCCCTCAGAACAGGATGGTGATGATTCTCTTTGGACAGAGAGAAACTGAAATGATTAGGGTCAGCCCACAGCCGGAAGTGGCAACATGAGGGAAATACAGAACTCTTTCTTTTTTTTAAATATTTATTTATTTATTTATTATGTATACAATATTCTGNCCTTTGGAAGAGCAGGCAACGCTCTTAACCTCTGAGCCATCTCTCCAGCCCCCAGAACTCTTTCTTATAGGATAGCTCTGGTAGTTGGGGTCATTGAATCACCACAACTAGACAAATTTCTTGGATGGGGATGTGGTGTGGAGAGTTACATTTACTTATTTGCTTGTTTTGTGTATGTGTATGTGTGTGTCTTGACATGCTCGAGGGGATCAAAGGACAACTCTCGTGAGTCAGTTCTCTCATTCCGCCATCTGAGTGCCAGGGATGACATTTCAGTCTTCAGGTTAGGTGGCACACACAGTACCCACTGAGCTACTTTACAGGTCTGGCTTGGGGCAGGGGTGTTTGATTGCAATCTGTTTTTATCTATGGGCCTTTGGGGCAACTCTGCGGGTTAACAGAACATTCTTTTTTGTGAGCAGGGCTTGGATGGCACATGCCTGTAACTTGGTTCTCTAGAGAAGTTGGGGTGTGAGGCCCCTGTCTAAACAAACACCCTTTCTATGGCCTAGGGGGAAGAGAGGGAAATAATTCTGAAAATTTTAAATGCTGGAGAAAAGCTCTCCCAAAGCGTCCAGCAGAGTGGCTGAAAATGCAGAATCATGACAACTAACGCTGCTTCCTACTTGAGTGGTCTCATGACAGAGAAGGACGCATACAGAGTTCGCTGCCCACTTGCCCTTCTTCTGCAGCAGTGGCCATCTTGTTAGCCGGTGTCCCTTCAGTCTTTAGGTCTGAAGGACAAAGATCAGGATGTCAATGGGGGATGGTTTTTCAGGAAGTCAAAGGCTCCGTCCCTGAGAAGGCCACATAAACACCCTGCCTTCTGAAAGATCAGACCATGATTGTCAATGGTAGAGACAGATGTGACTTTTCAATGAGTTCTCTGCAATGGTTTTATAGGGCCCTGGAACAACCTACCCCTGCATTGATTCAGTGACTTCATAACTAAATAGGCAGAATGTCTCTTAACCCCATCTCTATGTCCCCAGTTGCCACTATGGGCGGCTTCTGCAGAGTCCATAACGTGTTATACATATCTTACCTGTCCCCTCCTTGCCCTCTCAGCATCCCAGGGGAAATGCACAGTCCACTTTCCAGAAGGATTAGAGAATATGTGAAGGATGAGAGAGATCTGAGTCCAGATTACATGGCTCCACTTAAAAATAAGATCTCTTGTTTCCCCAGTTCACTAACAAGACATTTTAGCACCCCTCAGCCCCTGCTCTGAAAAGAAATACATGCCTATTGGGAAAAATGAAAAAATACAGAAGGAAAAGAGGGAGGTATGGAGGGGAGGAAGGAAAGCATTGATGCTATGGTGAGATCATCCATGGGTCTCCAATTACAGTTTCAATTGAATATTTTAAAATGCAATAACCTAGTGAAACATTAGCAGAGAGACTTTGGTATAGAAAAATATTTCCTGGTGTGACCTGAGCACACGGATCCTTTATGAAGATCAGGGTTAAAAACCTTACCATGAAAACAAGTTAAAGACAAAAACCATAAATGATATTGCTTTCCCAGCAGCTTCTCAGGTGATGAAGGAAGACCACCCTAAACAGTGCTTATAGAATACATGGGGTAAAGACAGACATCTGTGTCCTCTGCCATCACATTCTTAATTTTGCCCCCTGGAGTTTAGTAAACCTTTACCATCCTTCTAGAACCATCGTCCAAAAAGGGATAAAGGTTCAAGTTTGAACAGGGAGAACACAAACAATAACTTGAGAAACGAGTCATTGCTTTCGAGGGTGGCCTGGGACAAAGCGGGTTCTCCAACATGAATTACATAAGGTTCAAGGATGATGCCCTGAAAGAGTTTGACAGCATGAAGCACCTTGCTGTCTGTAGGGCTTGCTTTCCTGATCCTGTATCTCCTGGGTCCTGTACTACCTGTGGTCGTCACCACGGACAGCCTCTTCCGACTCCTGCAAGCTTGGCGGCCTGTTAATTCTTGGTCCCTCAAGCTCTGTCCAGGAGGAGTGTGAGGGACTCCTCCTGGCTCCGTAGCCACCATAGTATCTGTATCTCAGAGCACCTAGTCCTTGCCCTGGCTCAGTGATTCGCTGGCTTTGGGTATCTGAGGGTCATGCTTTTTAATTAATTCTGTGTGGGTTAACCATAGTCAGCGTCTGAAAGGAATCTCTAACAAATAATTGTTCTTGGGGTGGGGAATCTCATGCTCAGCTCTAAAACAAAACAAAATGAAAATAAAAATAACACAATATCGTGTGAATAAAGTACCAATTAGAGAAACATAGACTTGAGAATGTTAATGGCAGCCAGGCGTGGTGGTGGTGCAGGTTTTTAGTTCCAGCATTCAGGAGGCAGAGGCAGGGGAACCTATGAGCTTGAGGTCAGTCTGGTTTACAGAGTTCCAGGACAGCCAGGGTTACATAGTGAGACCCTAAGACCCTAAGATTCTGTCTCCAAAAAAAAAATCACAAAAATGAATACTATCACCTATAAGCATGAAAAAGCATGTAGTTTTCCTGAGCAAAGCTATGCAAGCTTTCGAAAATGGGCATTTGATGCCTCTGACTAGCTACACTGTCAGGACGAGCCACTGGCTGCCTTACAAGGCCACTTGTTTGCTCTCAGGGGACTCTGTTCTGAAGTGGAACTCTATGCCCTTGACTTTCGTTAATGTGTGGTTTTTCTATGGCCAGGTCTTCCCCATTCCTTGAGCTTCTTCTCTTATCTGTAAGGGAGGAGGGAAGGGAGATCTGTGTGCTGGAGTCTTGGAGTCTACTGAGTAAGCCTGGGTACTAGAGGGAAGGAAGAGAAAAGGGAGGGGCAGGGGTGGGGTGAGTAGAGGCCAGAAGAGGCAGCTTTGCCTTTACTTGAATGCTCAGGGCCCTGTAGCACCTGGTGACCTCCAGCAGATGAGGCAAGAAAAAAACACCAGAGACACCATCATAACATGCAGGTGAGCGTGTGGGGGTTTGTTCCCAAGATTCGAAGGCAGCTTATGAGTCTTCTAGTCTCTGACACTTGGAAGTCAGCAATGCTCTTACTGCATCCTGCTTGTTCCTACTCTTTATTCGTAAGTGAGCACCATGCTTCCCATAATAAGAGGAGAATTGGGCTGAGTATATTCAATAGACTTGTTTTTCTAAAGGTCACTCACCAGTGAAATGGTATCTATTGGCACTGTTTTCCGGGGAGAAATAATTGGATTCATTCTGGCAAATATTCAAATGTACGGTACAAAGAGAGCTGCTCAAATGCCACAGAAGTGGGGTTCACCTGCTCTGTGCTGTGTAGCCTGGCAACTGAGGCCGCCCACTTTCTGGTAGGTTGCGGCTTGGTGGGCTGCACAAGCTGTATAGTGGGAACCTATCTTGCCTCTGCACTTTCCCTCTCTTGTCTGGTCTAGCTCAGACCTATAAAGTGCTAGCTCCTCCCCTTCCTCAATGGCCATCACATTCAGAAGGCCCAGAAATTGCTCCATTCCCTCAGTGTGCAACCCACAGCATTTTTGGATGCTAAATTATTCAAGACTAGTCTTTGCTGAAGTGTGTCTGCCTTTGCTATTTCTTTGTATTCAGATAGAGATCAGAAACAGTGAGGGAAAGATGCGGACATACATGGACACGGAGCTAAAGTGTTTTTAGCCCCATGGAAACGATGGAGCTGAAAGGTTACTTGCACAAAAATACCTTTAAATTTTGCCCATGTAAGAAATTCTCACCACTGAGGAGCCCCTTTGCCCAGATGGAGATGTTCCTGTTGAGGGGAGAAAGGAGTGTGTGTGAGTGTGTGTGAGTGTGTGTGTGTGTTCCAATACACACTTTTATATGTTGAGTAAGCTCTTGCATAGGTGCCCTGAGGTTCCCCCCCCACTTTCCTTTTCTCAAGTGGGAAGAATTCCCATGGCCTAAATGAAGCTGCAGTCCAGATACCGGGTGGAGGAAAGAGACATATTGATTGTAACTGATAGCACTGGGCTGGATCCACAGAGAGAACAAACACTGCCGGGTGCTCTTCTGAGTGCTGAGGGCCCAGCCCCAAAGCTGCAGGGCCGTCTGAAGAGGTGGGGGGAGCACAGGGACCTGCTCTAGACCCACCCCTTCCCAGGCTTTGCCCTCTGTGTCACCCTGCCCCATTCCTCTTCATCTAAAAACCTATGCTTCGCTCCGTAATCACATCATAAACCATCCCGGCCTGGGGTGCATTCCCCCAGCTGCAACGCGCCAAGCTGCTGGTAGCATAGGGACTCTGCCCTGGGATGGGTCCTTTCATCTTTGGTAGCATCTTTACACTCAGTAGGCCCCTCATTTCAAAGAACTCTTAGATGACAAAGCTTGATTTAACACAAGATTTGAATAATGTACATTTCTTTCTTTTTTATATATTTTTTAAAAATTGATTCTTTGGGAATTTCACATCATACACTCCAGTCCCACTCATTTTTCCAGTCTTTCCATATCCCCCCTCCTCCTCTCTTGTAGCCTCCCCCGCAAAAGAAAATATAAAAACAATAATGTGCCTGACTGTATGAATGTGCACCATGGGCATCCAGGAGCCCTGGAGGTCAGAACAGGGCATTGGATCCCTGGAACTGGAGTAGCATATGGTTGTGACCCATGTGGGTGCTGGGTATTGAACCCAGGTCCTCTGCAAGAACTGTAAGTACCCTTAACTGCTGAGACCTCTCTCCACCCCCAAATAACACAGTCTTCAAATGACTGATTTTAAAGATGGGTCCTGCCTGCAAGGACGCAAGTCAAGGTACCGTACTCCCCATGTGGATAAAGTCTCCACCTACCCCAGGACAGAACCCACTATGGTTCTGCCACTGTCCTTGTTGCCTCTGGTATAAGCTGGGTTAACTTGCGCATGTGGCTGCCCTGGTGGTATCTTGCTAGGAGAGCAAGAAGAGACCTTCTCAGAACTGAGACCCCTGTATCCCACTTACCCAGCTTACTGTCTGGCTTTTCAGAAGGGACCTGCTCACCTCAGCTTCCAGCACTCAGTGTGAATATGTGCACTAGGCTCTTAACACGAGCAGAGACTGTGCATACCCCAGTAGTCTCCAGCAGCTTTTAATGGTGGCTAAAAAACAAAGCTGTGTCTCTACATCTGTTCTGCTTCCTCTAATGGATTCAATTAACTGCAGCCGGAAAACAGACAAACTATCTTTGCTGAACACCCACAGACTTTGTTTTCTTGTCATCACTTCCTAAACAATGCAATCTTAAAACTATTTGTATGACATCGACATTGTATTGGGTACCACAAGCTACTTAGAATGATGCAAAGGGCCCAACATTGCAATACGACATTGTCATCTACAAAAATGCTGGACCATCGTTACAGATATCCTGGGACACATGCAGCCTATGGGCCACAGGTTGGACATGCCTGAAAATTATTATTGAGAAAGCATATGGAGGTCTATGCAAGTACTACACAATTTTAGAGCAGGGGTTTGAGTACCTGTGGCCCTTGGTCTCTGCAGGCATTCAGGAACCAGTCTTCTGGAGCGAGAAGGGCTCGTGCTTTATAGATGCATGCTGTGGGAACCCATGTGATAGGACATGGGCCAACCAGTCTCTCTCTGATGCAGATAGGACAACAGTGACAACGTGTATAATGTCGGTGTCTTATAAGCCTATCAGTGTAGGGTGAGCAGGTCTCCCTAGTCTTCCTGTACGCTTCCCTGCTCTGGGCTTCCTCTTCTGCTGTTGACTCAGTAGCAGACGCTGGCTAAAGTAGTGCAGGGTTCATCAGCGTGTATGAAAGTGGCATATGCACTCCAAGCTTCTTTACTCCAAGATAAAAGTTAGTCCCGATGTGCAAAGGCTCCCACCATCACTGAAAGACCAGCCCTGGAAGTAGCCTTCCCTTGCTGTCCAGGATTTGTTGGGGTCCTTCCTCCCTAGGCTGTGTCTCAAAGCTGTGTCCTTGCCTGTTTCAGCCATTTGTCCTCTGAGTGGCAGTTCTGAGGTTTGGGATCCACATTTTTCCTCTCCATCAGTCCAGGGTACTCGGAGAGACTGGGGCCCTTGGGCAGTGGTCATCCTAAAGGCAGGCCTAAAACTCGCATCTTTTGAAAGCTTGTCATCGACTGCTATGTGGCTGGACCTGGAGGACACAATGCTGAGCTAGATAACTGAAATGCAGAACAGACAATGCTGATCCTTACTCATGGGAGGGTGCTACCTGATGACCTCATCTACAGAGGAAAGACAGTGGTTACCAGTCTGGAGAGGATGGGAAGGGAGCAGGGAGAAAGTACGGCTACTGGGGACAGGGTGTGTAGGTAGGTGGGCTCTTTTTCAGTGCTCCACATCACATCCATGACTGGCGATATTTGGTTGTGGAGAAGGATCCTAATGTCAGTGAAGACTGTGAATCTCTGTGATGCTGATTTCTCTGACCTGACATCACACCTTCCCATGTTACTTGCCACACTGTGTGTTGTGAGTGCACATACTGAGTGTGCTGCCTGAAATACAAAATGTGAAAAGTACGGAAGAACAGTTCCCATTCTTTCCTGTCTCCCTGGAGATTGAGGCGGTGATAAAGGCAGGGCAGGAGGACTGTGCCTCAGGAGCCCACCCTCTCCCTGAAGGGCTCAGGGGTGATTTAAATGGTCTGCCATGTTGCAACCTTCATACTGAAATAAACCTGAGCTCATGTCAGGAGGTGGTGAGATAAAAGGATCTTAATTGAGTGAATTGTTTTAAATTTTTGTATTTATGTGTATGATGTATATGTGGGCATGTGTGTTCCATAGCTCAGATGTGGGGGTCAGAGGGCCACACTGTGGGTTGGTTCTCTCCTACCATTATGTGGCTTCCGGGGATTGAATTCAGGTTGTCCAGCTCGTGCGCCACACGCCTTTACTTGCTGAGCCGTCTCAGTGGTTCTCTTTATTCCTATTGTTTTTGTACACGGGCTTCCACTTATCTCAGCATCATTTGAGGAGAATTATTATCTTAATGTATAAAGTACAAAATAAATTTGCCTTTCTCATAACCACTGTGTGGGCTTAGTAGTGTCCGTCTCCTTGCTCTGTGGGCCTGGGCACGTTTGCTGTGCCCTCTCTTCTGGGCAGGTACAGGGGGTGGCTATCCACACTTCTCCCATGCCCGTCTTGTGGTGTGGGTGGCAGTTGTACCTCCAAGGCTGTTTTCCTGATCGTTTCTTGGTTGTCTTAGGGCAAGGTGACAAGTATGCAAGCCCCTACTCTTCTGCTCACTGGAATGTCATAGAATACATGCTTGGACTAACACAGCTGCCTGTCTGCCCAGTCACAGAGAAACACCCCATCAAAGCAGTCCTGTGTTGAAGACGACTCCTGTTCTTGGTCATATGTGTATGCGCTGTGCTGTCACACCTCCCTTGAGATCACCATGTCCTCATCTCAGCCCTCTTTCTTCTCTGGGTCTCCACACACCTATCCCTGCAGTTACGGTCTAGGCTGCTCTCCATCTGAGCCCACCCACAGTGGTTCTGACTCTGCTAATCAGGTACCTGAGCTTTGCTCACCACGGGAGGCCCCAGGAGGCAGAGACCTATCTGCAGGGTCAGTTGACAGGAAAGAGCACACCTGCTTCCTGCTGATGCAAAACACAGACAACTGAGCTGAATCTGAAGTCGTTTTCTCAGAGTGAGGCACAGGTTATGCACATGCAAATCACCTGGATGCTTCTAAAACTCAGATACACGGGACTCTCCAAAGTCATAATTAGGCAGAGGCAGGAAGTTTAACTGGAGGAGAAAATTATGGACTAAAGTTGGACATCTACCAGCCTAAGACCTGAGAAGGAAAGGCAAGTGGGCTGAGTGAATTCTGCCATAAAGGGAGGCAGGGGTCGTGTAGTGTGGTGAGTACAAAATCAAAATACAGAGCCAAGACGTTGGCTACCCGAAGGGGTCAAGAAGAGCAGAGCGGTCATTTCCAAAGCAATGCCCTAGTTGCCCAATGGAGTGTGGGGATACCCACTCCTGAGCATAGCCAGAGGGAGTCCATTGCTGAGCATGTGCAGTTTCAGAACCCGGAGCCTGTGTGAGAAATAGAAACACCTCGGGGCATGTTCAGCTTGTGCAATGAAATGTTAACTGACAGTAAAGAAAAGGCTACTGTGGAGGCACAGTGACAGAGGAGTCTAATGGCACCATCCTTATTTAGTGGCCAGCACTAGATGCTTTGTACAGTGTGGGTTTATCGTTTTGTAACCATCGACTTTCAGAGTTTGAAGGGATCTACTCACAGCATTTTTTACTGTGGAGAAACAAGGCCAAAATTCATGTAGTGACTTGGCCAAGGAGCCGTATTCTTTATTTCACATGTTCTTGGTGACAGCTCCATGAACGATCTACTTATTGATGGGGAAAGCAAATTGGTAAAAGAAAGGCTGAGAGAGATGAGCAAGCAAGAGTGGTATTATGCACCAATCACCTTCCAAATTCCTCTGCAAATGGAAGACCTCTGGTGATCAGATTGGCCTAGAATAAATACAAAGTGAAAATACAAGAACTGGATGGTCAAAGCTGTCAAATCTATTTTGCTCTACATCGAAAGGAGCTTAAGTCATGTAACTTGATCTTTCAGAAATAATATATTCAGGCATGGTGGTACAAGCCTCTCATCCCAGCACTCAGGAGGCTGAGGCAAGACTGGGAGTTTGAGACCAGCCTGAGCCACATCATGAGTTCAAGACTAGCTTAGGATCGCGAGAACTAGCATGCATTGCAAGAACATGTATTTTATAAAAACATTTAAAAGATTATACATTTATGTGACATCTCTAATGCCAATATTTAAAAATTAAAGAAGAAACATTTTAAACAAGCTCAGGGCTCAGTGTCTAAGCAGTTGTAAGAAAAACAACGGATTGAGAAAAATGTTTGATGAGCTATGTTGTTCCTGAAGTGAGGAGACGGTTACTATTTTGGCTTCAGATTTCCTGTGTCACTCAACACAACCTTGAACCTGTGATCAATCTGCCTCTGCCTCCCAAGAGCTGGAATTACAGATCTGCACTATCACACCTAATTTGTGTGGTGTTGGAGATGGAATCCAAGGCCTCGTGCATGCTAGGCCTGTGTTACAAGCCGAGCTACATACCAGGCCTGGAAGCAGTTACTTTAGTCATGGGAAATGAGATAAATGAAGACAGCGAGGGAGAATTCTCAGAGCCATGTTAAATTGTGGCCTTAATTACTTCTCCCGTAAGCTTTACACACTGGGAAACAAGAATACCCAAAAACACATGTAGGTGCAAGGTTACAGTTTTTTGTTTGTTTTTGAAGCATAATAGGACAAGCATGGTACATTGAATATGGCTCACCTAGAGCCAGGCTAATCACCCCATTCAAATGAATCAGGGTTCCAGGCTTCTAGAAGTGGGGCTCCACCATGGGTTACTAGCCGATGCTCATAAGCAAGTGTTGAGAAATGTCTTGAGAAGCAGTGGGTGGCTTCCCTTTTGTGTTGACATGCTTGCGCATGCACATGTTCTGTATAATGGCCTGCTCCAGGTGAGTGCTATGAAGAGCAAGGGCTACAGAGAGTCCATACTATTCTGCTGATGAATGTTACAGCAATTTGTATTGTCCTGGTTGTAGCTTGGGGACGGTTACTTCCCACTCCCACCCATCTCCATTCTCCTTCCAGAAGTCTATACCCTAAGTGAAGCAGTCCTAGGGGTAAGCTATTCCATCCTTAAATCTTTTCCACACACGCATTCTAGAGCTGTAGATATTCTGGAAGTAATTGGAACTTACTGCCCTGTGAAGTCCAGTAAAGCAGATGGGGCCTCAGAAGGGCTGATTACCCAGGGCAAGCTGCATCATCAGAAACTCAATCCCCTGCCAGCTGAGATGACCATAGAGTCTCTAGGAAGCCCCCAGTTCATATCCTCTCCAAATGGAAAGTCTCTGCCTTTTGGTGTCTTGCTCTGCCTCTGAGTCACAGCTCCAGCCCTCTGGTGGGTACTGCTTGGATCATGTGATCACCTCCAGATGAAGTGTTGGAAAGGTGGGCCTGTGCGGTTGTGCTACTGTTGGACTTTGAAGACCATTACTGGCGAGCAAAGAGCCAGCGATCCATAGATGTTGTTGCCTTGTCAACCTCTGGGAGTTAGCTGTCACAGAAAGCACAGGTGCCCAATTGAAGCTTTTTGTGCTGCTGACATTAAAATATGGCTTTTGATTTGTGCTCTTGACAGTCGAGAATTAATGTTTGAACTTGCCAATTCTCTGTGGCAAGTCTGCTTTGGGCTAGCTCACATTCTGTTACCAGTCTGTTTGATGTTGTGGGTAAACTCTTTAACTCCTCTGACCCAGAATTCCCTCATCTGCAAAACAGATGCCGGCACGCTTAGCCCTTCGCTTTGTTTTGAAACTTAATGGAGAAAGTGCTAGCAATTCATTTATCCTGTTAGCGGATCTGGAGTAGGCACTCTTGTCACCACTGTTGTAGAAACAGATCATACGCAGAAGACCGGCTGACATCGTTCGCCTGCTGTGTTAGCAGTGGAAGTCCCCATGATCCTTGCCTGTGTGTGTCTACCAAAGAGATGCCATCTCTCTCTCTGTGGTCGGTTGCTTTCATGGTGCTGTGAATCAAATGTAGAGTCACTCACAAGCTATGCAAGTGTTCTGCTATGGAGTCACAGCCTCAGCCTGCCCCCATTCTCTTGTCTAGACATTCGTCTCTTCCCCATCTCTCCACACCTGCACGACTCCCTTTTCTGTTGATATCCCAGTACCACAAATCGGGCAGATTATAAAGAGCAGGGATTGCAGCTCTCCGTTCTAATCCAAGGTTGATTGGCAGAGTCCTGGGGTGGTGCAGACCATTAGCTGGCAAGAGACTGGGAGGTGTGCCTGTGTCTTCCGTTTTCTCTTCCCCCTTACAGGTCTAGCAGCGTCCCATCGTGGGGGCTCTACCCTGATGATCTTGTGGGATCCTGAATTCCTTCTCAAGACTCTTACTAAAGGCCATAGTTAGATTGAGGCCTTCCCGTCTTTCCCTTCACAGTGAGGAAAACCACAGCAACCATTGCTGTGGTTCCTTCAATATTCACTGCAGGCACAAGTCCAGCCTTGAATGGAAGAAGTGCCTTTTAGGGCGATGGTCCCTCTGTAAGCCTATATATCATTGGAGATTATGTCTGTGACCCCAGTAATTAGGAGATTAAAAATTAAGGCTTTGTCGGAAAGCAACAAAAAGAAGACTGTTTGCTATTGTATTTTTAAAGTTGTAAAACTGGCCTGTGAGATGGTCAAGCCTGACGAATTAAGTTCTACCCCTTGATCCCACTTGCTAGTGGGAGGGAAATGAACCCTGCAAATTGCCCTCTGGCCTCCATATGAGTGCTGTGGCATGTGTATGTTCTCATTACAGAAATAAATAAATGAAATTAAGAGAAATTTAAAAATGTAAAGCATAAGGAAGGATCTAGAAGTTTTAATACTCATTTCTCTAGATGTGGACATAGATATACAATATAAAGATATTGATGATGACAAGTGTTTATATAGTTTGCATATATGTATTGAAAGTAGGTGTGTGTATATATGCACATATTATATATGTATACATATAGATTTGCATCTCCACTCCTGTTTTTGGAGAGAAGATCTTACTGTTGCTTTCTAACTCAAGATCATCCCGTCTCAGCCTTCTGAGGTACTGGGACTACATGTCTGAGCCCCATGACAGACATTTATTCTTTTTTTCATTAAGGGTTATATTACAAAGACTGGAGAAATGGCTCAGTGATTCAGAACAACTGTCGCTCTTCCAGAGGACCTGGGCTCAATTCTAGCATCCGCACGGTAGCTCACAACCATCCATCACTCCCGTTCCAGGGGATCTGACAGCCTCTTCTGATCTCTGCATGTACCGGGCACTTACATGGTACATATACCTCCATGAAGGCAAAACATTCATTTACATATAATAAACCTAATCTGAAGATTTTAAAAAGGTTATATTATAAATACTTTTTAATTTATCAAATAGTCTTAAAACATTTGTATTTAAAGACTATCAAGGTTCTCTTTATACACTGCTGGTGGGAATGGGGCAGGTACTATAGAAATCCACATGGAGATTCCTCAGAAAACTAAAAACTATCATGTGATTCAACTGTACTACTGTTGGGTCTATATCTGAAAGATTCTGATTTAATACACCAGTGACACTTGCACACCCATGTCCATTGCTCTAGTATTCACAACAGCCAGGAAATGGAACCAGCTTAGATGTTCATCAACAGATGAATGGTAGAGAAAAAGTGATACATATATGAAATTTTATTCAGTTATGAATGAAAATGAAATAATGACATCTATAGGCAAATGTATTCAGCAGGAAATCATTGTTAAGCAAAATAAGTCAGACCCAGAAAATATGACATTTCCTCTTACATGTGGAATCTAGGTTTAAATCTGTGTTTGTGTGTGTGTGTGTTTTGTGTGTAGGTTGTGAAAATTAAAAAAAAGCTACCATGAGAGGGGCAAACAGCATCTTAAAGGAGGGAAGAGTAAGATCGTGCAATAAAATGTAGTTGGCTGGGCATGGTGATGCGCACCTTTGATCCCAGTACTCGGGAGGCAGAGGCAGGTGGATCTCTATGAGTTGGAGGCCAGCCTGGTCTACTTGTCAAGTTCCATGCCAGTCAAGGCTACATAGTGAGATTCTGTCTCAGAATAAAAAGCAATTGACATGAAAGGATTATCGTCTAGGGACAGACGGGGGCTTGGAGAATGACTGTGGAGGAAGGGCATGAAGTGAGCAAACTATATATGTCTGAAAATGCCACATTGGAGCTTCTCTTTCCGTGGCACACCAACTTTAAACATTAAAAATAATTCAGGGCATTTTATTTATTTGCACATCTTCTTACTCACTGGGCTTGCTCTCCAAATTTTTCCTGCTAAAATAACGTAACTACTATAGCATTTAAAATGTTATTTCTTCTATTAGTATTTCAAAGGTCAAGATTGTAAACTGTGAGCCTCTTGACTATACAATCTGACAGACCTAGCATATGCACCCCATATGTACCCTTTGTTGATAATAGTCTTAGCATATGCACCCCATATCTACCTTTGTTGACAAACAAGTTTCTGTGACCCCGGAAGTTCCCTTGAGTCCCTTCCCCTCCCAGCAAACCTCCACAACTTGACCCGTAGTGTTGTGAATCCTGCTGAGTCAGGTCACTCAGTCATTTTGAATGGGTTTCTAGATTCACCTCCGTTGTTTGCTGATCTGCTCTCCGTTGCTGACTCACCTTCCATCTTAGGACCAGACTCCAGTTGTGCCTCTGTGACCTGTTAATGGCCGTTTGGACTGCGTCCAGTTTGGAGCTTTGATGGACAAGGCTACTGTTAATACTAATTTTTGAGTATTTCTGTAGAAATGTTCACTTCTCTTGGGTATCTGAAAGTAGACTTTCTTAGCCACAAGGAAGGTGTGTATTGATCTTTCTGAGAAACCACTAGGCCTTTTTTTTGTCTGTCCCTTAAGTGGTTATACCAATTTACACCCCCACTAGCAATATATAAGTTTGGGTAGCTCAGCATCCTCTACAGTATTTGGAATTATTTTTTGATTTGGACATGCTGACCATGGCAAAATAGATTACTATTTTAATTTTCACAGTCCCGGTGACTACTGACAATTGTCACCTTTCAGGTGACTATGTGCCTTTTGCTTATCTTCTTTGATAAGTGTCTGTTTAGGTATTTTGACCAATTTTGAAAAACTTGATTTGTGGGAGTTATTTACATATAGAAAGTCCTTTGATTTAAGTGTTGTGAAAAAAAAATCTCTTCCCAGTTCATGGCGTGCCTCTTCTCCATCTTGTCCTATTTTTTGCTGAGTAGAAGCTTGTTTCTAATGCTAATAATAACATTTACTTTTATGGCTAGCACTTTCCATGTCCTTGCATGACAGCTTTTCCCCATTTTTTTTCTTGAAGATTGAAATACTTTTTTTGTTTTTAGTATTTATGATTCATTTTAAGTGTTGTACATGAATAAAAGGTTACCCCCCCATTTTGGGCATTAAGCTATCACAAGATTGTCTATTGAGAAGATTGTCTCCACTCTACTGAGTTGCTTTTTAGTGTCTTTACCAAAATTACTTTACCATATGGCTCTGTGTCTATTTCTAGACTCTCTGTTCTGTTTCAACGAGCTATTTCTCTATTTATTGCTGACACTCTATGGTCTCCTTGCTTTTACCATGTTCTCTGGGAATCTGCATGCCATGTATTCAGCATATTAAGTGTGGAGAACTCACACATCTTTTATTAAGTTTTCTGTACATTTTACAGTGTGCATTCCAGTAATATTTTATTAAAATTAAATGAGCTCGTTTCTAGTTCTGCTAGATTTTATTTCCCCAAATGGCTGCAGCGATGTTTCCAGCTCCCATGCTCTTCCAGAATCTTGTTGCTCTGTCTCCTACCTGCTTGTGCTGACTGGGCCTTTGTGACTGTTTGGACAACCAGGATGTGGCAGAAGTGGCACACCCTGCATTCCCAGGCCAGGTTAGGACAGGTGGCCCTGTGTCTTGAACTGTCTACTCTTGGAATCCAATCACCTGGTTTCAACAAGCCCAGGAGGAGAGGTCCCAGCAGCAGGCTAGTAGCAAATGCCAGACAATGAAAGGACGAATAGAATAATTAGTAGGAAGAGCTCCTTGATGACTGTCCTGTTTTCACTGGGAAGATAGGAACCTGCAGCCTACTACATCTTTATTCTGTGCAGTTTGGGGACACTGCTATCTTTCAAAAAGGAAAGGAACTCTTTAAAAACGAGAATTCAGATAGAATTTAGGCCATCAAAATGTACCCATGGAATCTTTAGTAAGAATCTGTAGAAAAATGAGATTTACATGACGTGATCTCCCTTCAAAGACTGTTTACCCAATACTGTCAGAGTGGACTGTTAGCTTGTTGGTCTGTAAATAACAAGCAAGAAGAGAAAGTATACAGGAAGGAAGGAATTAGTCTGTGGACAGGAGGAAAGGAAAGGATCAGGTTGGGTTACAGACTCGCGTTGGGATATTCTGATTGAGATTTTCTTTCAGTGTGCTGTATGCATGCCCTTTTCTTTGTTAAATATTGCATATGTATGTTTATAATAGTCACATGCACATAAATATTTTGAAAAGAAATGGTTTTAGGGCTGGTAGCTTAGTCAATTTCAATAATGCTGGATCTCCCAAGGCATCATTCCTCCCCTGACAGGCTGCTCTGTTCTTGACTTGGGAAAACCTGCAGCCATGGCCAATGAACTGAAGCAATGACCCTGAAGGTAATTTCATACTGCTTTCATAAAGTGGAATAAAACACACCACCCGGACTCTCCTATGCTCTGGATTTTGTGCCTGCTTTTCTTTCCCCTTACTTCTAGCCCAGACTGCTCCTGGCAAGGACAAAAGGGTTTCTATTCAAAGTCAACACAGGTTGTGTGCGATTCATATAGCCTTAGGATTCTATGCTTAGGAAATGATGGAATACTGCTCGTTGCTTTGTTTTCTCCTGAGTGCCTACAATTCCTTTTAGTACCTGGATGATGGGACTGAGGTCTGGATTCTGGGGCTGGTGCCAGTCTAATCTTTTCAGCTTTGTAAGAGGCAGTGAGGCGAATTTACCATGGAGATAAGTGGCAACTCCCCTCTATGGCTCTTGATAATCCCTCCTGGGTGGGGCAAGTGAGCTACCTTAATGCTCCTCCTACATGCATGAGGGCTCACACCTGTAATCCCCCACACTTGGGAGGCTGGGGCAGGAGGATTATCATCAGTTCCAAATCATCTTGGGCTACACAGTGAGCCCCAGGCCAGCCAGGGCTCCAGCACATTAAGAGTCTTTCTCTTCTATATCCCCATCACACTTCTCCAGAGAGAGCATTTGGCCAGTTTGGTTACTGGAAGGTACCTAAGGAGGCAGGAGCAATAAACTCGTTTTATGCTCTGATTCTGTGAAATCAAAGGACAATCAAAAATAACCATTGCCTATTTTGTTGTTGTTCTCAACGAGTTCTCCTCAATTTTTTTTCTTGTTTGGGGCATAATAATAACAAATAAGTTTTCCTTCAAGCCCCTTTCAATATTTTGCTTATTCCTCAAGGCATTATCACAAAAAGTGTATAGAACCACTAGTGGCCCATTGTTACATCTGCAGTGCCATGGTCAACCTAAGCTTTGAAAGCACCCTCCTTGGTGTGGGAGATTGCTGAGAGTTCTGCCACCCTGAACCTCAGCTCAGCACTTGAGACATTTCCCTCTTAGACCTTCCTGCTAACAATTCGTTTCTTCTCAGAACTGTGTTTCCTCTGAGGACCAGAGGTGAGCTTTTTTTGTAGGAGGCATGGGGGTCTCCGTGTTCACAGATAAGCCCTTGGGGAACCTGGAATGTTAAGCACACAGGGCTGTGTCTTCAAGGGATGGAAAGTAAGGCCTGTCCTTACTGAATGGCTTCTCCAGCCTGGTGACCTTTTGCCCAGTCTCTGTGGCCAGAGACTTCTCCAGGACCAGACCCTGATCACAAACTTGTTTTTCTCTGTCGATCCATAGAACCCATATAAAGTCCATAAAGGGACTTTACAGAAAATTTTGATGTAGACACGTTTGATCTGTACTTAGCTGCCTTTGTTTCTTAAGGAGATTTGTGTATGTTTTGTTGTGCACGTGGGACTGAGTTAACACCAGAATAGTTTTCACCAAATTGTGCTGCGCTAAACATGCCTAAAATAAACCCCTCACCCGCCGTCAGACTTGGGAAGTTTGAACCCACACCGGCTACAGAGTCCTGTGGAGCCAACTGCCTTCCTACCTCCTACGGCTCATCTCTCTGCAGCCCCCTAAGGTCTCAGAGACTCCCCCATTTTTATGCATAAGGAAAGGCAAAGATCACTTCTGCAAGCGCAGGAGCACAATCAGGCTGGCTGGTTTGTTTTTTGCCTTTTCAGTCTAAGGTCAAGATTTCATCAGACATAGTAAAGATTTAGTTGGTTTCTTCCTCACTACCCCCATGGAACTGCGCTCAGAAGTACTCAGCTTAAACATTAAGTGAAGGGAGAAATCAAACAAAAGCAGGTCGAATGACCTTGGGCCAGTCACCCCTTACCCCTCAATGGATTTGTTTGCATGTAGAAGGTGCAGTGCGTGTATCGTGGGCGTGGATGTGTGTGGTGGGTGCCCCTTACAGCGTTCTGGAGGACTCACGATTGTGACAAGCCGTGGAGGATAGGGGCTGCAGACCCAGCACTTCTTTGAGTTTCAGGTCCCAGCTTGGAAATTCCTGTTTTGCGCAAAGGACCCAGGCGGACCCCATCGGACTGGATGCAAAAGAAAAGAAGCTGCTAACGAAAAAGGGAAGGGAGTAGGAGGACCCATGGCTGCACAGCACAAGTGACAGGCAGGGAGATAAGGTAGGTAGCCGACTTTTCCCAGAGCCGCCCAGGTGCGCCATCCCCTCCTGGAGCCCGCACCCAGCCCCGTAACCCTTTCGGCGCCT
>LOJH01029191.1:2864-12907 GCA_001685095.1 Ellobius talpinus | reverse complement strand
AACAGAGGAAGGCCGACTGTTTCTGACGGCCAATAGGCTGCGTGCATACTGCACATGCCAAGAAAAGGTCTGCCGGGCGCTCCAAGTAGGACCTGGGAGAGCTGCAGGCTCCAAAGGAGGGCGACAGAAGCAAAAGACAGACTTGGAAACTACAAGTCATCAGGCCCATGTCCCTTCCCAAGACAGCTTTCTAGGAGCCCACAGGCACATCTCCCCAAACGGGCACCTGGAGCAGCAGGCACCCTAAACCGGATTGAACTGAATTGAGTCAGAAAGCTACTTTTTTTTTGCAAGCACACCAGACTCCTAAAGTTTAAATATGAACATGAAGGTTTCTGCACCACATAAAGAATGGGTGGGCAGGCCCACCGATGTCCAGAAAGGTCACCGCTGTGAAAGGTGACAATCTCGGAGCCATTCTGTTTCCAGTCCCTTTCCTTGGGCCCTGTCCACAGCAGTACTGGTTCCTCTTAAAGACCAACACCAAGAAAAACTTAAATGGCACTTCATTAATATTCCATACAAGCATTAGGATTCCTTCCACGGGGGCTCTGTATCGTTGCCCGTACTCCTCCAGTTCTCCCCCAAACTCCTGCGCCCTGCAGGCTACATGCGGTGGAGGCTAGTACTTTCAAAACAAAACGGGGGGGAGCTCTGTTGGTAAAGCACTGGCCATACATGAGGACCAACGCGTGTTTGAGCCCGAGGGCCCACCAAAATAAACAAACGAAGCAAGCCCCGGTGTGGCAGCCTATGAGCCAGACATGGCAGCCTATGCTTTATTCCCAGAGCTGAGGAGGCAGAGACAGGAATCTGGGCTTGAGAGCTGTCCAGTCAAGTAGAATGGGTGAGTACCAGGCCAGGGAGACCTTGACTCAAAGGTGGTGGGCAAGGGCAGCTGAGGCTGGTAGTTCTCTGGTGTCTGCACACACGTGCAACATGTCCACGCACATCCACACAGGTGCCCACACACATACAAAAACACACAAACACACATAATCTTTATAAAATGATTTTTCTCCAAGAAAAGTTCACACAACAGATACAATAAAAATTAAGACATTTCTGCATATTTATTTATGAAAACAAAAGCGGAAGAGAAACGGCTAGACATAAGGAGCAAAACCAAAGGAAAACTTTACGTGTGAAGACAGGACTGCACACACTGGCTGTCACAGGTATTAGTGCACTGCTGTCTGCACTGCAGGGGCTCCTCTGACTGCCAGAGGCACCAGCACCCCCACAGTCTGTGGTTCCAACTCCTCTCCTAATCATGGCAGCAGCACTAAGAATCCACATTAATGGGCTGGAGAGATGGCTCAGCAGTTAAAAGCACTTGCTGTTCTTACTGGGTCCCCAAGTTCAGGTGTCAGCACCCACATCAGGCTGTTTACAACTACCTGTAACAGGACTTGGACCCCGCTTCTGACCTCTGAGGGCACCTACACACATGTGGTACCTGTACGCACACGCACAGGCATGCACACACATTAAAAACAAAACTGAGAAAACTTGAAAAAAAGAATCTGTGTTGAATTCTAAAATGCATTATTAGAAGCTCACTCTAATTCTCTACTCCTGCAGGTGCTACATTTCTCCCAGCCCACCTCTTCCTGTTTAATTATTTTCTGTGTGTGTGTGTGTGTGTGCATGGCTGTAGGGGTGCCCTTGTGCCAGGGCACCCATGTGGAGGTTAGAGGACAATTTGAGAGTCAGTTCTCTCCTTCTACTGTGTGGATCCCAAGGAACGGAACTCAGGTTGTTTGGCTTGGTTGCAAGAGCCATCTCACTGGCCCCCAGGTGGACCATCTGGGGCTGGGTTAAGACACTTCCCACACCGCTTGCACTCATGGGCCCCTCTCCAAGGTGACTCATCTCGTGGATGATACACTCGTAGCTAAACTTGAACACTTTGCCACACTCTTTACATTTGAAGGGCTTTACCCCGGTGTGACGCCTCTGGTGACAAAGCAGTGTGGAGTTGAATCTGAAGATTTTCCCAGTCTTTACATTCACAGAACTTCACGACTCCTCAAACAATCAGGTTTGGACTGAAGCTGAACATCTGCCTCACCATCCAAGTGCTGAGCACTGGTTCCGTGCACCTCTCCCCTGGGCACGCTGCAGGCTGCTCTCTCTCCAGAGGCTTCCTGCTGCAAAGACGGCTCTTCGCCCTTGGTCCAGGATTCGGCATCTAACCAATTCAAGCATAAAAACAGCAGTCCTTAGCTAGTGCCCAGGAAGAAAGCAGGGCGCAGTTCAAGGGCTGCCAGAATGGCAGGCCTGTGTACGATGGTGGTAGCGCAGGCCTTTAATCTCAGCACAGAGGCCGAGGCAGGCGGATCTCTGTGAGTTCAAGGCCAGCCTACAGGACCGGCTCCATAGCTACTGAGAAACCCTGTCTCAAAAAAAACAAACAACAAAAAGGAATGACAGTTCTTAGCTGGTTTCCAAGAGGAAAACAGGGCATAGTAAATAATCTCCCCAGCAGGGTGGTTTTGAGAGACACCTTTGAAACGGCTACAAAATCTGACAAAAGAGAATGAGAGGGGCTGAGAGATGGCTCAGTGGTTAAAAGCACCCGCAGTTCCTCCAAAGGACCTAAGTTCAGTTCCCAGTACCCACGTCAGGTAGCTCATAACTGCCTATAACTACAGCTCTGGGGATCTGGACTCCGCCATCACCCCAACATATGGATGTACTTAAAACACATGCACTAAAATGAAAATAAATTTTTAAAATTTAAAAGGGGGGATGAGAGGAAAGGTGGGTAACCCTACACAATGGAGAAAATACTAGAAGCAACCAGGACGGGATGACCAGGACGGGATGACCCAGGAAGGGATGACCAGGACGGGATGACCAGGACAGGATGGCCCAGGACGGGGTGACCAGGACGGGGTGACCAGGACGGGGTGACCAGGACGGGGTGACCAGGACGGGATGACCAGGACGGGGTGACCAGGATGGGATGACCAGGATGGGATGACCCAGCATGTCCCCCACAGAAGGAGAGTGAGCTATGGCAGGGAAAATGGAAAGGAAAGCAGACAACGAGGGTGGGGGAGGAAGGGTGACAGGGAGAAGAGGGGTAGCACAGAAACCACCTGCATAGACAGAGAGCTGGACGGAGACCAAGGCCCAGAAGAGCACAACAAAATAAGGGTCTGGGAAAAGCAGAGGGAGAGGTGGGTCATCGTTCCAGGAGGCCTCGGGCGCAGAACTACAACTCCCAGCACCAATAGAACAAACACTCTCCCTACTATGAAGGAAAATGTCCCAAACTCTACACGATGCCAAATAATCTTGTTTTCAATATCCTACATACTGCCTTAGGAGAAAAGCAATTTCTTTTGGCAAGGCAGCCCATCAGAAGTTGGCCAGACAGCCATGAGCCTCTGTGGAGTCCCTGATAAAGAAGCCAAGGAACTCAAAATCTCAGCATAAACTCCAGTCTTCCAGCAGGGAAATCTAGGCTGGGAGGGATCTAGGGGAGATGGCAAGTGAGTGTGCTGTGTGGCTGGATACGGTGAGAGGACATCCCCAGCCTGTCCTCTACTGTCCCATCTCTGACAAAGACAACATAGTTCTAAAGAGGGCAGCAAGGGGAAATTTTAAGACAAAGCCTTTCTACTGACGGCTTAAATGTGAAACCCTTACCTATGACAAAAATCAGTTTGGCTCACCAAGTGGCACCTTCCTTAACACTGCTGGAATCTACATCTTTGCCATGCTTGACGAAGGCACAAGGACCTGCAAGTGGGGGTGTGAAAACGAAACTGACTTGGGGCTCCCAGGCTGCCTGTGGACTCTGCACCAGGGAAGGACTACGGGAACGGCACACAGCTGGGGTTACTCCTCCACGCTCGGGGCAGACCTGGAGCCGCCAGGCACTTCCCTCCTTGGAGCAAAGAGGCTTTTCTATAGAGCATCTAGGACTTAGCAGGGCTGCAGATGCTCAGATACTCTGAGGCCCAAGGGGCTTCTCCTCTCTCCAGCTGGGCGATGAGAATGGGTTTGAGGTGGACATTCAACTACAGAAGAAAAGGAGGAAAGACAAGTGAAGACAGACTGCCAAGGGGTTCCTGAGCCCTCTGTCGACCCACGTTCCTTCAGGTTTGATCCAGATGACAGAGCAGCACAGAGGGGTCTAACCTGGACTCTATAATACAGTATGACTTATCTCAGGAAGGAACAAGGACCTGGGCCTCGGCCTCAAGAGAGAAAGCTCCCTCAGGAAGGATGCTGGTTCTGCTTCCCTGGGAGAGCCCTTCCACAATGGGGGACGGCAATTTTCTACCCCAGGTGGAAGGCTAGACAGGGAACTCCTTGGGGTGCCAAGAAGGCTTCCAGCTCTCAGGTAGCTGAGCCACACCCTCTCCTGGAGTAAGAGGATATCCAGTTAGAAAACCAAGGTTACCAGAGATGCCCATCACCCTAACTACCTCACCAGGCTGGGATCTAAGTCCTTACTAAGGTGCTCCTGAGAGTTCCTAGAATCCCCGAGGAGGCACCTGGGCTCTGACAAGGTCATACTAGAGAAGCCGCATGGGCATAGTTCTCCAGGATCACACTCTGTACAAGGCCCTCTGCACAGGCTGTCCCACTGACTCTGTTAAGTACACGACCACTCCAAAGGTCACCGGCTCCTGAAAACTCCTGGTCAAGCTCGAGTGAGGGAAAGAGGGGCCCCGAGGTCTCATGGAAGAGCAGCCAGCACCACAGCCAGAGGCCAATGCACCAATGTTCCCACTTTCTCTTTAAGATTTATTCATATATTATGAATAGTGTTCTGTGCCTGCACATACACCTTCAGGCCAGAAGAGGGCACCAGATCTCATTACAGATGGCTGTGAGCCACCATGTGGTTGCTGGGAATTGAATTTAAGACCTCTGGAGAAACAGCCAGTGCTCAGAACCTTTGGAAGGGCAGACAGGGCTCTTAACCGCTGAGCCATCTCTCCAGCCTGAGGTTCATCCCCTGAGTCCTACAAATTTCCAACCAGGGGGTTCTGTGGCCAGGTGTGTAGCACCAGGCATGTGTTTCCTCCTGTGCAGCAACCCTTAAAGCCAATCAGAAAGCAGCTGGCTACCCCCGCCCCCAATAGCATCATGCTCTGGTTGCCTCCATGGGCCATCTTGCCATGCTGGTCATTGCTGTAACTCAGTGTCCACAGCTGGGTAAGACTGTTGATGACGACACCCCACCTGGTCATTGCTGTAACTCAGTGTCCACAGCCGGGTAAGACTGTTGATGACGACACCCCACCTGGTCATTGTTGTAACTCAGTGTCCACAGCTGGGTAAGGTTGCTGATGATGACACCCCCCACGCCAAGCATCCTGCATATACCTTCTGACCCCATGAAAACCAGCAGGAAAGAAGCGTCCTGGTCAGCACCACCTTGATCTGTTTGTGTCCTGTGACCAAAGGTGCTGTCTGTTCTTCTATGGGATTAGTTGGCTATTGCTTACCCTGACTCCACCCACCTACACTGTAGGCAGTCAGCCTCATTTGCTCCTCCCCTAGTTCCTCAGACTCCCCAGCACCTACCACAGTGGAGGACCTCAAGAAAGTTAGTGTTTTGCAAACTGCACGTTCCTGTCTTGCAAGAAAACTGGCTCTCTTAAAAAAAAAAAAAAGCACGTGTGTTCTGCATCCTTGGAACAGCTCTGGGACTGAGTCTGACCCCAGTAGGGTCACACAACTAAATCTGAGTCCCATACACAGCAGCAACAGCAAACGTTTCCTGAATTCAGCAACCAAAAAAAAAAAAACACTAAATCACACACGTAACAAAGCTTTTCCCACCCGTGTTGCAATACATGGGCCTCATGGCAGCCTCAGCTGTGAGAACGTGTGCACTCTGCATGACAAAGATCCAAAAAGTAGCCTCAACATTCCAAGTGTGGAGAGCACCACAGGTCACAGCAAACCTCACTCCCAGCCAATTACATCCTCCTGAGCCCCTCCCTTCCCCAGAGAGCTCAGAGGGTAAAGGTACTTGCTGCCAAGCCTGACTACCTGGGTTTGATACTGTGAACCCACATGGTAGAAGAGTCGACTAGTGGAGGTTGGCATCTGACCTCCACACACCTTCTGTGGCACACATACTTGTACACACACACACACACACGTGTGGGGGAAAACGTTAAAAGAAAATGCATACACACAAAACATTGATCTCTTGAGGACATATCCACAATGGATGAAAGTTTTGGTTTTTTTATGGATGGATGGGTGATTGGGGTCTGCCATACACCTGCGGTACCCCCACCGACCAGAAGAGGGCATCGGCTCTCCTGGAAGCAGCTGGAGTTACAGTGACTCTGAAATGCCCAGCAGGGACGTCGGGAACCAAACTTTGTTCCTCTGGAAGAGCAGCAAGTATGTTAAAACATCTCCATCACACCAAGGTGTAACCCAGGCTGGCTCCCAACTCCTGCTATCAGCACATCCTATTGGTGACAGACGCCACAACTAACTCAGTGAGGAACTTCCAACTCCAGCCGGTGACTCGGTCCTGAGCTTCCACACTCAGGGATGTACAGGCGTAGGTATCCTTTCTTCCACTAGTATCTGCAACGCGAGCCTTGCACTCCCAATACGCATTTCCTCCACCACATAGTCACATGAGCCACAGCCTGGCCTTCCGGATAACTGACAGCTAGAGAACGGAAGCTGAGGCCAAGAGGTTTGGAGCATGACTGGTGTCCCTGGCTTCAAGCACTACCTTCTGGCTTTGGCAAAGCGGGACCTTAGACATCAAGAGGGCAGCGTGAATGCTAGGAACCCTTCCGTTTCACTGAAGCCTGTGATGCTCGGGCTCCACACTTCCCACCGTGACGCCCCCACCCAAGAGCCTTCCTGTCTCCCTGCTTCCCACGCAGGGACTACCGGGTCTCCACTCTGCAGGGTTTGCAGGGCCGTGTGACAGCGCGTGGCGACTCAGGAAGGAAGGAGAGCTGCAATGACGCCCCGCGCCCCAAGAATGCCGCTGGCGGGAGCGCCCCCGTGGCCGGGGAACTCACAGAGGAAGGTCCGCTTGTGGCAGGCTGGGAACGGAGCTGTAAACCAACTCGCCGGAACCCTCTACCCCAGAGCCCGCCACACCGCCGACCCAGCGCGAGCGCACGCAGGCCACTCTAGGCCGTCCGGAGGCTTCGTCTCGGTGGTATCGGGGCCCGAACCCCACCCCACATTCTGACGCAGACGGGTTGTGCACCAAGGTCTCTGGGGTAGGCTGTGCGATTTCTGGGAGCATGCGCACTGGGACAAGTGGCACGCAGCGTCGGATGCCCAGCACATAAATTACACAAATTCGCTTTAACTATTTCTCTGGCACCAATTTTAAATAGCAACATTAATTGAAGAAAAAAAAAAGGCCACACATCTACAAATAATGATTGGACCATCGGTGCTGTTTCTTATGCGGTTGGAAAGACCACCTAAGTCCAGACGGCTCAATTCAGCTCCAGCCAATCTGAGGCCCTCTTGTGGACTGCTTGGCACCGCACTCACACACAAACACATTTACTTTTTAAAAAGTATTTTAATGATGAGGTTGGAGAATGGCTCAGCAGTTAATAGCACTTGCTGCTCTTGCAAAGGCCTGGTGTTCAATTCCAGCATACACAATGGTGCCTAACAATCACCCATAAATCCTGTTCCAGGGAACCCAAATGCCCTTTTCTGGCTTCCACAGGCACCAGGCGCGCATGAGGTGTATGCACACACATAGGCAAAACATTTATATGCATAAAAAATAAACTTTTCTTTAAAATGATAAAGCAGTAGGAATTATAAGGCAGAAAACTAGAGTTTATTTCTCACTGGGCATGGTGGTACACACCTTAACGCCAGCACTTCAAAGGCTCGGCTGGACTACATCAAAGTCTTCCTCAAGCAAACTTTTATGTTCGAGGAGAAGCAGGTGTGGTGGTCAAGAGCCTATGCTGAAGGACAAGCAGGAAGTCTGCTGGAACTCAAGCTGGAAGCCAGGCAAAGGGAGACCCCAATTTTCTGAAAGTTAGCAAGTTCACTACAGTCCCAATAGTAATCAATTCAATTTTAATGTCCCCAACTAATCACCCCACACCTGTGATAACCGTTTTTGAAACTGCTGGTTCCCAGGCACTAACCACTCACCCCACCTGCCTTGACCTCACTCAAGATCAAAGCCAGCCTGAGTAGACATAGGTATCTGCCTGGTGCATTATCAACCTGCTGCTTCATAACCAATCACTTGGTGGTTGAAAGCAACACACACACCAGCATGTAAACCAGGAACCCAGGGATGGCTGGAGATCCCAGCTCACACAGAGCTTCACAGAAGTACTCTTCTCTGCCTGTAATGCTCCAGGGAGGGGGCTATTTAATCAGATGTCTTCTACTCAATTCTGTGGGGTGACCTCAGTCAAATGATATGATGGCTGAGACTGGGTGATCATTGTACTAACTTCAATTCCACTTCTATCCATGTTTTAATGCCTTTCTCACCATAACCTCTTTAACCTGAGACACATACACAACCAAGTATGATTCAATGAATGGAGCTGGTCTTTTCTCTAGGCCAACCATCCTGAACAGCTAGCCCAATGTGTACTCCGTTGTGCCTGGCCGTTTGAGTACCTTCAGTCTCTTTCCCATCTAGACAATCGTGCTGGCTACACTGAAGCAGCAGCTTCTATGACATGGCCTATCTCAGTTGCACTTGTCCCATCCCATTCCTTTCCAGGACCCTGTGCCAGGCATCACTTCCTTGTGGTCCTTTTGGGATGCTAAGTCTCACTGTGTAGCCCTGGCTGGCCTCTCAGAGGTCTTCCTGCCTCTGCCTAGTTTAAGCCTTTTCTCCCCTTTGGCTTTTTAAGTAGCGTTTCTGCTGGTGGTGATGCACACCTTTATTTCCAGTGCTACAGAGGAAGGTGGATCTATTGAGGCCAGCCTGGTCTACAGGATGAGTTCCAGGACAGGCAGGGATACACAGAGAAACCCTGTCTCAAAAACAAACCAAACAACAAAATGGAAGATGGTTCCACTTTGTAGCCCCAGCTGTCCTGGAACTCACTCTGTATACTAGGCTGGTCTCAAACTCAGAAATCTGCCTACCTCTGCCTCTTGAATGCTGGGAATTAAAGGCATGCACCACCACCAGACTCATGCCCCTTTCTTAAAAGACACTTAAAGACTGTTCCAAATCGCACCATTTACTAGGAGCAGCCTGAATTCTACCCTCAATCTGCCCCCTCAGGGAAGGAACCAGAGCCCTCAAAAGATGCTCACAAAGGGCAGAACTGTTCCCTCAGCCCAAGTCATTTCCACCTGTATTCCACCATGCCTAAGGGAACAAACCAAAAGTCCCCATCTGCTGGAAATAATCCTGCAAATGATCTATCCACTTTCCCTAGAAATATGCAAGCTTATTTGACAGTCCAAAATCCCACGGCACCCCAGGAAGGCACTCCTACCACTCAACTATGGCTCAGCCCACTGTGCCTTTACAGAACCTCACTAGACTGACTCACCAAAGTGATGGGATGCTACACGTATCTGCACAAGGGCCAGGCACATTGTTCTGTCAAGGTACCTGTACATACAGGTTCAGTGACAAAGCTGTATGCTCTTAAGGCCAGGGTAAGAAAGTAAGAAACTGATCCTGTTACAATTTCCTATCTTTTCTAATACCCACTTGGCGACAAGCTGAGTCCACAAGAGATTTGCGAACATGTCAAAAAACCTTTATTCCTTTGTACAGCCTCATGCTTTCTTGCCAGCTGCCTTTGAAGCAGGTGCTTTCTGGGCTGGGGTCTTCTGATCCTTCTGACCTTTAGCAGGAGGTGCTGCCTTCTGGCCTGCAGCCTTCTGGCCTGCAGCCTTCTGGCCTGCAGCCTTCTGGCCTGCAGCCTTCTTGGCGGGTCCTGTCGCCTTCTTGGGTGGAACTTTACCCTTAGCAGCAGCTGCTGCTGCAGCCGCAGCCGCAATGGCAGCCTTAGCAACAGGCGCCTTTTTGGGAGAGGCTTTCAGGATAGCTGCTCTCTGTAGTT
>LOJH01029190.1:0-17505 GCA_001685095.1 Ellobius talpinus | reverse complement strand
ACCTCCCCAGCCCTCTGCTGCCACCATTGGCACAACCTCCCCAGCCCCCCTCTGACACCCACTGGTACACCCTCCCCAGCCCCCTGCTGCCACCCACTGGCACACCCTCCCCAGCCCTGTGCCCGGTCCCCACTCACTCCCAGAACTCCACCACAGCGCTAGTCATGTTGGTGGTATTGACCAGGCTATAGTTGGAGAAGCAGCGGTCAGTGTTCCAGGGGTTGTCACACTGTTTCCATGGCAGGGTCTGTAAGGGCAGAGTCACAGACAAATCCCACTAAGCCCCTGGGGCTGGCCAGAGGGGACCCCACTCCCCCTGCCCACCCACATCACC
Source organism: Ellobius talpinus (assembly GCA_001685095.1). Taxonomy (NCBI): domain Eukaryota; kingdom Metazoa; phylum Chordata; class Mammalia; order Rodentia; family Cricetidae; genus Ellobius; species Ellobius talpinus. The sequence goes on along the minus strand of LOJH01029190.1, from coordinate 17,171 downwards.
CTTTGTACCTGTGCACAGCCATCCCCCCTCCTTCCCAACAGCTCTCAGAGACAGGTGGACAAGATCAGGCCACCCAAATGTGACCTCCTGACCCCCCCACCAAGGACCAGCTTCCAAGCTACACTGTGTCCACAGGGGTGACCGGAGCAGACTGGGTCTGTCCCGTGTGTAGCCTGGCTCTAGGCTCTTCACACAGGACTTATGGGGGTGAGTTTCCCTTTCTGTATCTTCCTCTTCCTGGTCAAACACAGACCATGTAAAATTCGCTGCTGTTCCTTGCGCCCCTCAGCAGCATGAAGTGCACACAATTGTGCAGCACCACTTTCTAGAAATGCCATCTCCTCTGCTCACTAACTCCCCATCCTCCCGACTCCCCCCACGATGCCTTCTGTCTCTTGAAGTTTGACCACTTGCCGGTAGAATCACACAGCATCTGTTCTCTGTGATGGCCTTATTGTCTTACAAAACTTGATGCTGTGATAATATGGCATAGAGCCCAGAGTTTCTAAGACCCTGCTTTTGGTTCTTTGGACTCAGAGACAGAACTGCTGGATCACGTTTATAAACGAGAGCAGTGAGGGCTTAGAAAAGTGACAGCTCATTCCTTCCTGAAGTTGCACAGTTGGTAGAAAGAAGAGTCGGCATTCAGACCCGGGCCATCTGAGTTCATACAAAGTGTGCTAGCGGATCCAACCGTGGGATGCCTGAGTGCTAGACTGAGGTTTTTAGTGTGGCTGGCCATGGATGATGCTATAGGAGACACGCGATACCCCTCATTTAAGGACTGACCCAGGGAGCACACTGGGGACCCCCACAGCCTGCGTAGGCCCTGAGCACCAGCCACTCACTGTGGTGAAGGAGTTGTACAGGTAATAGATGGCCCAGGAGATGATGACAATGTAGTAGATGTTCAGCCAGAAGGACAGCACAGCCGCAGCGAGGCCCACGCCTGGGGTGGAACACACACAGGGCATGCTCAGATATGGATTCAAGGCTTCCTCTTCCCTGAGGACCTCGGGTGAAGCCCCTCCACCTTCCCAGCCCCCCACTCACCCTTGAACATGGGAGCCAGTTTCCACACGCCCAGGCCCCCAATGGAGGTGTACTGGCCTAGAGAGCACTCCAGAAGGAAGAGAGGAACACCCGCAAAGATGAGCGTCAGGAAATATGGGATCAAGAAGGCCCCTGGAGGAGAGACATAATCATGGCCCTGAGTCTCCCCCAGCAGCTTTGGGCTCCCACCCACCATTCCCTTGTGTCCCACCCAGGGCCAAAGACATTCCTTCATTCTAAATGCACCCCAGCCCTTGCAAGAGACAGAAGCTTCTGACATCACTGCCACAGACAACTGTAACTGGGGACTCTTAATTAGAGGACAAGAGGTGATAAAGAGGATCTTGTTCTTAAAGCTCCTCCCTTCCCTTAAGGCAGACCCAAAAGATGCAAAGACCTGGCCCCGAGGTCACCAGGTGGCCACCTACCACCACCATTTTTCCCGCAGAGGTAAGGGAACCTCCACACGTTGCCCAGCCCTATGGCGTAGCCCACGCAGGACATGAGGAAGTCGAAGCGACCCTTCCATGTGTCCCGGTCAGGGAGGTCCCCGGCCTTCTTCTGCACCTTGACCACCAAGGTTTTGGGCTTGTCGCTGGCCACAGGGGCCTCGCTGACCTCAGTAGAGATCTGCCCATCGGCCACCTTGCTGGTGTCAGTCGCCATGTCTCGAAACACGAACTTGGCAGCAGGGGTCCTGGTCGGTGGGCGTGTAATGTCAGCTCCGGTCCACGTGGACAACAGCTTTGCGGCCTGGGGACATTGCAGGAGGACAGAGTGGGTTACAAAGAAAGGGCAGGGGACCCTGAAGGTGCTTTGAGTTCTAATCACCACCCACTTTACCATGTCAGGGATGTGCAACTTTATCTAATTGCTTCAATCTCTCTGTGCTCTGTTCCAGCTTTTTAAAGCAAGGACAGCAGCACACTTCTCAATGGACTGTTGAGAGGGAATGCAAAAGAAGCCATGTTTGGTGGAACACTAGACTGAGGATGGAGGGTCACAATGAGGGCAGCCTGCAATACACAGTGAAGATCAAAAAAGCAAACAGAAAGAAAAAGAATCTTGTTTGTAACCAGCTGAGTACATAGTGCTTAGTACTATGACTTAACACTCCAGTGTTGGTGTGTTTAGTGTGTGTGTGTGTGTGTGTGTGTGTGTGTGTGTGTGTGTGCAGGTATACATGTACATGTATGTGTGTTCCTTTGTGGGGCAGATGTCAACCTTGGGTCCATTATTCCTGAGACAGTGTGTGCCTCTTGCTTGGGATTGAACTCAGGGCCTCACATTGGTTCTGAGTCCAAGTACTTTACTGAGTCATCGCCATGATCACTCTGAGCTTCAGTTTCCCCATCTATAGAATGGGGCTCATCTCCTGTGGCTGGCAGAATGCCCCAGATGGTTGCTTATCTTACCCGATGGCTCCCTGCAGTGGGTCCTCTTCTGAAGGCTCCCTCTGCAGAGCCTGCAGAACAGAGTGGGGAGACAGTCAGGGAGGTGAATGGGCAGGCTGGGCCAAAGGGTGCTGGACCATTGGCAGGGAGCAACAGGCAGGGGGAAGCAGCTGAGACACAGGCTGTGCGCGTGACTGCAGAGCGTCCCCAGCAGGGTGACCGCAGTGAGTCCATGCAGCTCAAAACTGGCCCGCAGATGCGGAGACATGCAGGGTAGGCTGTGTTAGGAGGACAGCTGTGGTGATGGGCAGGGTGTTCCATAATTTTATTGGGGGAAAAGAGGAACCAGGGTAGGTCAACGCTCAGGGCCTGCTGGGTGTCAGGAACTGGGCTGATAATTTCTTTTCTTTTTTCAATATACAAAATTAAAGTTTATTCCAGCTGATACTTTTCTCCATCCTCCATATAAACTTGCAGAAGTATTGTAAAAAATGATGCCAGAGCACAGGGAAGCACCCTGTATTTTTTTTAGTGTGAGGAAGTAGGCCTATTTAAGGTTCTGCCCCCTAAGCATGCCAACAGACATCCATGGAATTTATTTTCTTCTTTGTGTGCTAACATTTTTTTCTAGGACATTCTATAGACGCTGTCTAACAAAAAGACGCAAACTAAACTTATGGAACCCACAGAACAAACTGGATCACAGGAAGGAAGTGCTGCTTCACGGCTCCCACATAGGAGATGAGCAAAAGCCATGGGTAGGTAGCATGGGCATTGTGCCTAGGGCCTGCCCCAGATGCCCTGTGTGCATTGCGTGGCCTTCAGCCCCTCACATGCAGCCTATTACCCAGCACCACTATGTCCTCCTCATGGGAACACTTCACGATCACCCCTGCTTCTCCTCAAGGTGACCTGCTCAGTTTGAGCCTTCTGCATAGTGATAGGCTTGTCTTGAATGTCTATCTCCATTCTGGCCAGGTCTAGCCAGGTCTGGCCACATCAGGGAGAGCTGTGGCCTCAGGCGGAGGGAGCCTGTACCTTCCAGGATAGAGAGAGCAGGAGGTTGAAGATGAGGCCTGCTCCAGCGGTCAGGATATGCAGACAACTCGGGTGAGACAAACAAATGGGCTCGCTTCTTTCGTGACCACAGTGTCCTCAGTTGTCCCACTATCCCAGTAGGCTCCAGCTGCCATATTTATTTAGAATGAGCAAATCAACCTCAGGCCAGGTCTGACCATGTGATCTAAGCTAGCCAATCAGATTCCTTCCCTGGGATCTGAGCCATCACAGGCTGCTCAGCCTGTACTCAAGTGTGGCTAAGAGAGCCAGCTGTTGAGGAAGAGGATACCTTGCTGATGTTCTAGTTTGCGCTTCCAGGGTCTTTTTTAAAGCCCAGCTACTCTCCTCTGGGATGCTTTTAATGAAGTGGTCAGGTTGGTTGTGAGGCTTGGCTCCTACCAATGTCACTGTTGCTGGAGTGGTTGTCACAAAGGTGAATTCCACCTTCTAGGCCTCTCTCCGCTGTGTCTCAGGAAGATTCAACAAGATTGCCACAGACTCCCAGGTTCCATAAGGCTGTTGTCATTATCCAACAGTGGCCTGTGGCATTCTGTGACTGCAGCACTGATGGGCAAGGATGGTCCTCATGGTCACAGGTGGCTCTAAGACTCCTTGGCCCCTTGGGTCTTCAGGGAAGGCAGTCCACAAGTCCTTAAGTCCAACCCAAGGGTCACAGGCAGGGCTACTTGGAAGAGCTGGCCCTGAGGGAGCCAGGCTGCCATTTCTGTTTTCCGGAAATGTGTATCTGGATTCATGCAAACACCTGCAGCATCCGAGAAAGAGCTGCAGAGCCAAGAGCTGTGATTTCATGTCTATGTCTGAACACAAACAAAGGAGGCTGGTGTGATGGAACTGGTGCCTGCGGGAGGACTCGGGATGCAGAGACTGACTTGTCTATTACAGAAGCCGCCTTATTCCTGAGTCTGACCTTGGCTCCCTCCAGGACCTGCTCATGCTGGGTGAGCTGCCTTGCCTCTCGACCCCATCTGGATAAATGGGGGAGGGGGTGGAGATGAGAACAGAAAGGCCAGGCACAGAGACATGCAGGATAACTCCGGCACTGGCTGACAGGGGCTCAGGAAATCTCAGGCACTATGTGGACGTTCACCTTTTCACGTGGAGATAATCTGCACCCAGTACTCCAGACTGCACCCATGTGAGAATACATCAGCAGGGGTAACACAGGGACGGAGGGCCAGGCACTCTGAGACTCTGGTCCCTCAGAGTCTCAGCACTTTGGAAGCCAGGTATCAGTCCTAGCGGGGAACACCAGCTGTAAACACGTGAATCTCTTTGCTGTGTGGGTCTTTACCTCAGTCTGAACAGGAAGAGGTCCAGCTCATCCCCGTCAGAGGCTGAGAGGGGATCTGAGCTGGAGTAATGAGCACAGGGACTGGTTGTGAGGCAAACAGAAGACTCACTGAGAGGACGGAGTTAATGAAAGAGACCAGAAGGGTGGTGAGCGATTCAGTGATGGCCCAAGCCTCTTCACTGTGGTTCTGGGACCAAGTCCTGAAGTCAGTGACAAAAACACAGCTAAGCAGAAAGAGTTCTGCGGGTCCCTCTGCCGGAGACACTTTGTCAGGAAGGAGTGAGGAGTCGGAAGCCCTAGATCAGATGGTCTGGTTATTCATCTCACCGACCGGATACGCAAACGCTTACATGTGGCAAATGGGTCAGAAGTGGCCCTTGGGCTTGTTTTATTTGGCCAGAACAACAAAATTCAGTTTGAATTATTAGTTGGAAATGTGACACTCTGGGACACAGTGTTTGAAGCAGTGCAAAGACCCCAAGGCTGGAAGGAGCTCTTGGTGTTAGCAGAGAGGCCAAGAAGGGCATGGGTCCAGGTGGAGGGCTGACAGGGGTCACGTGGTACAAGGTCTCAGAGGCTGCAGTTCAAATGATTTTTGTTTTGTATTATAAATGGGTTGGGCTCTCAGTCTGAGAGTCCAAGAGAGACATGGGGACTTGGTCTTGGCCACTAGGGCACTGGGCCTGCTGGTGGCCTGGAGATGGGCAGCCCAGTGCTGAACCAGTGGTCAGCTGTGCAAGAGGGGTGTGCAGGGACACCCCGCTGGACAATCTCCCTCTGTCTCCTGGCTTTAGACGGCCCAGTGTGGGAGGAAGTAGGCAGAGGCCGGGAAGCCAGGGCTGGAGAGTCAGGGGTGCCATTGTCCCAGCTCATGAGTTGTGGGTCTGAGGAGGCAGAGCAACCAGCTTGGCTTGAATGCTGCTCCCGCTTGCCTCTCTCCCTGCTTCCCTTTCCTCCCTCCCCTTTCCCCCCTTCTCTCACCCCTCCTTCTTTCTCCCTCCCTGGCTGGGCTCACTGCTGCTTCATCTTGCTCCCTCCCTTCTGCTCAGTAATCACTTGCAGCAGCTGTAATAGCCCCCACTTGCTTTTATCTCTTTCAGAACTGTGATGGTTCAAGAAAGAAATTAATATTGGGTTTGGCTTCATTCCAAGAGGAAACAATGCATTTTGTTATCTGATTGAGAGAGAAATGCTAGGCCCACCCTTGGGACATCTGCTGTGTACTCAACTCCCCGTGCGTGGATCCTGTCACAGAAGTGTTGCATATATTAGGCACCTACTGTATTCCAGGCATGTCACAGGAGTTCTAGTGCCCAGACTTATTGCAGCTACTTAGGTTGGATTACTATACGCCCCAGAGAGAGAAGGAAACTGAGGACTGCCAGCCTAGGGCTGCAGTCAGGGGGTTCTCAGGGGGCGGTTCCAGCCTTGCTCTCCACAGGGCAGCTCTGGTAGCAGCAGTGTCCCTGGGACAAGGTAGTGTGACACAGGTGTGCTGGGCCTGGAAGCTGTGAGGGAGGGAACCCAGATTTTGTGGGGCTGGCTTCCCATCTGATCTCTGCAGGGTTCTTAATTGGGATATTTGGCTTGGGCTAGTTTTGGGCCTCAAGAATGTGGTGAAAATTGAAGCCAGGACACACAGGATGTGCCAATAAGGGGCAGTTCCAGGTGCCAGGCAAAGAGATGATCAGCCATATACACACTCTCATAGGGAACAACTCGCAATGACAGCAAGCCCAGGGGAGAGAGGTCAGAGGGATGTGAGGTCCTGGAGGGCCACAGGTGTTCATGGAAAAAGCGCTGCTTCTGGCAAGATTGATGGGACTGTCCAGCTGGACCTCCAGAACAGTCCCTATTCTTGGACCCTCAGCTGACACATAAGGGGACCAAAGAATCTCCCTCCCTGGTCTAGATGGGCTCTATACAACATTTATATATCTGCATAAAGCCCAGAGAAGGCCGGCATGAGCTCAGGATCACACGGCACAAGAGTGACTATCTTTCCAGTCTTTGAACTCTCCCACACTCATTCAAGAACTGCAAACCTCTTGACCACCTCAGCCTACCCTGGGGTCAGCAGCAGCCCTAGTACTGGATGCTAGGCTTTCCCAGCATCCACTGGGGAGTTCCAGGAAGCCACTTCTTTTCTCAGAGCTCAACAGAAAACCCTCATGGAGTGTTGTGGTTTCCAGCTTCATGTCTGACCCAGAGAAGAGTAAGACACCAAAGCTACATGACCAATAGTCCCATCTTGCACTCGTGATGCCATATCTCAAAGAGGTCAAATGAGCTGCCCCAGATCACCCAGAACTTAACCTGGGCACTGGAGTCAGAGCCTGACCTATTGCCACCCTTAGCTTGTGCATCCTGAGCCCAAGCCTGGTAAATTCTCTGTGACTTTAGGCTTCCTGGCCGCAGAGTCCATCGCAGTTGATATGGCCACAGTGGGAGGGCTGGGGCTGCTATGAGATGAAGTTGCCCATGCAAGAGGAAGAGGAAGCTGAGGCTCCGGTCCTTCCAGGGAGATGGCAGCTGAAGGTACCCCGATACCCTGGTGAGAACAACATCAAATGTGCAACAAGCTGTGTTGCTCTGAATAACTATTAAGCTATCAATTAGCAACAATCCCACTCCACAGAAGAGTAAATGGAGGCACAGAGAGGCAAAGTAACTTGTCAAGGTCTCCTAGGCAGAAACTGGGTGTTGAGATTTGAATGAGAGGTAATGTGACCGTCTGGCCAGTACCCCTCATTCGGCTGTAAGATCTGCGCTCTAATAAGAGTCTTTTTTTCTCCTGGAGACCCTGGCTCTCAGCTCATGAACTCACCAGCCACGGGGAGGAGCACTGAGCTCACACCTCACTAGCTGGGTAGCCTCAAGCCAACAGCTTGCCCTCTGTGCCTTAGTTGCCTTCTGTGTGCAAGCAGAGGGTCAGGGCTCTGCTTCCCAGTGACCTTAGCTTACTCATTCCGATTTCATCCTTTTGCTCTCTCTATCACACCATCGGCATCCTGCCAAACCCCATTCTGATGCCTAATTATCTGGTGTCTGGTGGTGCACCTCATTTTGTTGAGGCAGTTTTCAATCTAATCTGCCCGGTATCGAGTGAGCCAAGTCCCATGCTGGGTACTGGGGGATGAGATTCGAGATGGAGTTTGCAGTCTTCTTATGGAGCTCCCAGGAAATTTGAGAGATGAACACAGATGGACCAGCTCCATGGATTCCTTCCTGGGCATAGCCAGTTGCTGTACAGGGCCTTGTGTGCAGGAAGGTGTATTTATCCTACAGTGGGACTGCAGATCCAACCCACTGAAGCTTCCTGTGTCTTTAATATGTCTGTATATCTCCGATACCATATCATTTGACCCTCATCACAAGCTCGTTGCACAGATATGGAAATGGAGACCCAGATAAGGAAAGCCTGCAAAAGTCCAGGACAGGGTGGTTGCCCAAGCTCCTAAGCATGAATCTCTGTGGGGACACAGGACAACCAGCACACAGGGAAGCTGACCTGAGGGGATTTGACCCCACTGCCTGGTCCTTGTGAGGGAGGTGCCAGATCTGTACAAATGGGACTTGGTGTCCCCTACAGCTCCGCACACAACACCAGATGCATGTATGTTCTCCTGACTTCCATCCTTAAGGTCCAAGGACAGCATATATCCTCAAGCCGGTGTTGGGCAGCCAAGCGTTTAAGAAGGGGCTTTCAGGAAACAAGGCAAAAGGCTGGATGGGTGGCAGCTGCTGCTGTCCCTGGTATAAACACTTCCATGCCAGACCAGGGACCAGTTGGAGGAACCCCCAAGATGTGGCAGGACTGTAGGGCTCTGTCCCTAGTTCTGCAGATAGCATTTCAGATGCTGTTTCTTATGCAGCCAGGATCCTCACTACCCAGTGACCTCATGCTGGAGCCTTCTGATGCTTCCTATAAAGAAAGCCCCGAACCACCCCCCTCGCTGGCTCTGAGCACGCTCTGTAGCCCCCAAGTGTGCCAGCTTAGGATGCTTGCTGCTCTCCCCACCCACCCCAGCATCAGCATCCCAGATCTAAGAGAGGGCAGGGAGGCATGGAGGATGGATGTGAAGGAGGAAGGAATGGAGAGGGTGGGATTAGGAAGATAAGAGAGGGGGAGAAGGAAAAATAAGAGGAGGCAGAGGGCTGGGAGATGATGGCAAGGAGGAAGAACAGAGGAAAGTGCAGAGGAAGGGGGAGGATCAAGGAGAGAGGGGAAAGGGGAGTGTAGTGAAAGGGGAGCGCAGGCCTGCTTTTCATCCCACCTGGCTCCCGCACGGCTAGTTTATACCCCGAAATGGGGAGGGGGTGGTAGAATGGTCTCCTGTTCTGCAGACCCAGACTGTATCCCTTCCTAAGTACTCAGGGAAGGAGGGAGCACACACTCACCAGACGCAATCTGAGATTGGAGGAGCCCAAGGTCATTCATGGGAAATGATCTGAATTCAAATTTGGCCTCAGGACACGGGTCATTGATTTCTTCTATGGATCCTAACTAGGTTTGGGGTGCTAAACCCCCTACACAGACTTCCATGCAGGCAGCTGCCTGCCCATCCAGTCCTGCACTGGACACAAGACAACCTCACAAAGGCGAGCCAGGGGTGCTAGCCCCTCTCCTTTCCTGTCCTCCTGTGGTGGCATAGGCGGGTTCTCTGGAGGGCCTCTGTTCCAAGGCTGCCTCTGCAAAGACTCAGAGCTCAGCCCACCGGAAGGATTAACTGGGATCAGGAAATAGATGACAGGGTGACCACTTGGCACTCTCTCACATGGCTCTCTGCCTTGTAAAAGCACTGTGAGAGCCCATGGGGTTAAATAACCATTCTGCCTTTTCCAGAATGTTGGAAACTCCCACAGGAGTTAACAGAATGCAAATTTGGGGGAGTGGGGACTCTTGCCAGGGCTAGTTGAATTAATCACATCCCTAGTAAGACACACGTAGAAGTGAGGCCAGGCCGAGGCCTGTCTGGGTGGCACAGAGTAGCTCAGCAGTAAAGGTAATCAGGGACAGCTTCAAGGTTCCTGGCCAAGCATCCATACTGGGGACACCCTCCCCAACAGTGTCACAGGCTTTATCCAGCCCTCCCAGAGGCTAATGGTCAGCAACAAGGTCACTGAAGGTTGTCCAAGAACCAGTGGTCTTTGGGATAAATATGTTTATCTTATATGATGCCTACTTAGAATTTTCACATCTGAATTTGCATCCCCTGGAGAGGGGGCTGAGCCTCAACATTACTGTCACCTTGTCCCTAACTCCCTTAGTCATGGTTGTGACCACTTGGCCCCAATGGCCTTTGATTTGCAGTCATAAGGTACATAGTGCCACCGTGGTTCCACAGCGGAGTGCTTCTCTGGGTGTACTAGAAGGGTGAGGGTAGATGTGGCCCTTTCTAGGGGTGTCAGTGTCTCGCAGTGATGAAGTTCAGAAAAGCTTACAAGGCATTCTGCTTTCTATCAGGAAACAGCAAATCCCATTTCTCTTTTCATAAGATCTCAGACAGGGTAAAAATACCCAGAGCAATGGTTCTCAACCTTCCTAATGCTGGACCCCTTTAATATGGTTCCTCACATTCTGGTGACCCCCAGCTATAAAATTATTTTGTTGTTATTTCATAACTGTAACTTTGCTACTGTTATGAATCCTAATGTAAATATGCGCGTTTTCCGATGGCCTTAGGCAACTGCCCTGAAAGGGTTGTTCCACCCTCTTCCCCAGAGGTCCAGACCCACGGGTTAAGAAACACTGGCCTAGAGTACTTTACAAGGATGAGAGGGGGCTGTATTCTCAGAACTGACAAAGGGTAGGGTTCCGGGGTCTAAGGCTGACTTTTATGTTTATAAAGATGCACAGAGGCTCACTTTCATGTCTGCTGCTCACTCCTCTCTTTGGCTTTCCAGACTCCCCACCCTCTCCCATAAAGTGAAAATCCTGACAAAGGAAGAATCCCGGAAGATGGTATAGAGACTGAACAAATTCCATAGGCTCCAACCTATGTATAGCTTCTGCTTGGGGTCAAAGGGTGATCAGATGTTTGTCACAAACTAAGATGGGAAGAGCAGAGCAGGACCCTGGCGCTTGGAGCAGGGCAACCTGCTTCTGAGTCACAGTCCGAGGGTAAAGGTTAGTCCCATAAGCTCTCCGTGCAAACAGAGCATCTTATTCGAGGACTTGCGCTTGGAGAGTACAGTGAGGTGAGTACCTAGGACACAAGACAATGCTTAATGGCTGACATCGTTTGTTTTGAGGTATTGGTAGGGAACCAGGCAGAGGAATGATGTTGGGACTTCTCAGCTACATGCAACAGATTACAGCAGCCAGGGAAATCTCAGGGAGAGGTTGATCATTTCAAACTCTTCCAGTGAACTCCTCAAAAATTAGAAGGTTGCCAAAAATTCTGACTAAATATAAACACTCTCTGCCACTAAGGGAGTCTCTTGTCCCTCTCCTGACTGCAGATGAAGGTTGAGGAACCTGTTAGCCAACACTGTTGGCTGTGTGTAGGAGACACACAAGCAGGATACAACCTCATCTTGAGGACTGGGTCTGCTCAGACAGGTTTAGGAACAGAAACAAAATGGTCGCCTGCTTCCATCTCCATTGGCGCTCGCAGTTCTCCCTCAGCAATGGCCACACACCCAAATCCAGCTCTCTCTTTCTCTTTCCTCTTCCAAGAAAGAATGGGGTGACAGCCAGCTCACATCTCTATCAGCATGCAAGCGATACACTATGGGGTTCCTCAAGGAGTTACCCTCACATTCTCTGATCCAGGAGAGAAATGTATTTTACCAGCTGTCCAGGCGAGAGACATCAATGGTGCAGGTGAGAATATTTTCCAAAGAGGCCCGCGGCCTGTGGTCATTTACACAGCTGGCAGAAGGAACCCATCCCCTCCAGTGTGGCGTGCTCACAGGTTTTGAGGGATGCAGCACACAAAGAATGCAGAGCATTGTGCCTGTTTCCGAGAATGGAGGCGTTTGTGTGTCTCCTGATGGATGTCCTAGCCTGGAGATAAGCATCTTGTGCCCCTGTACTGGCTTCAGCAACTTTCATTCTTGCAACTTCACTGGTGGCAGCAGCGACCCCTGCTCCTCATCTTTCTCCTTGGGCTAATGACAGATGGTGGGTACTATAGAGGGAGCCAGTTGGGACTAGCTGGTGGCTTCACCTACCATACCATACATTGTCTTGTAATCTCCTGTGAGGTGGGGAATGGCAGTCCCCCCATTTTCCAGTTGAGGATGCTGAGGCTCAAAGATGCATGACTTGCCCAGAGCCACGGAACTAAAGGCATGGGGGGCGGTATTTGACTTTGACTTTAAAGCTGATGCTCTGTCTCTGGCACCGTGTGGTGTCCTCTTCCTTTGGACTGACCTGTTCCAGGTGGTCCAGCAGAATCTTTACATTCACTGTCCTTGTCACTGAGGAGGAACCAGAGCTCTGCAGGGCCCTGAGACCACCCCTCCTGAGACCCCAGCAGTTGGCTTCCACCCCCTAGACTAGGCTTTCCCTGCAGCAGTGAGAGGTACAGGGCCAGTTTTGCCATTGCCTCTGCTCTACCTAATTCTATGACAGCGAAGTGCCCCTTTCTGAGTGGGTTGAGAAAGGAAGGAACTCAACAGCAGTGAGCGTCTCGACAGTGATTCCATCCCCACGCGCCCATCTCTGCGCATCCATGCATCCTTGTTGGGGAGCCTAATACTTAGACATAGTCCTCTCTGCTTTCTCACAGGCTCCCTCACTCCAGAAGCTCCCGAATCAGCATTCCACACACATCACTCTCCTTGTGCAACGCCATTATCTCCTGAGGACACATGCTCCGTTGTCACGGCAACCGGAGTCCTTCCTCCAACTCTATTTAGTAATTTCTCAACAGTCAAGCTGGGCCGGCTTGGGGCAGGGGAAAGAGCAGCGAGGCTGGGTGAGAAGTTCTGGGTCCTAGCATCTGTTGGGCCTAGGACAACTGTCTAGGCCTCAGTTTACCCATCTGTAACACAGGGCTGCCTGCAGTGGGTGTGCTTGTGCTTTTAGCTTCAAAATCCTGAGAAGCAGCTTTCAAGGTCTAAAAATGCCATTATAGGGACCAATGCGGGAGGTTAGGATAATATTTTAGGGCAGAGAATGAACTGGAAGCTGTCTTGAGTGGTGGCAATCTCTCCTGATAAAGCCAATTCTAACATGTCACCTCCAGACACTGAACCATCTCCCCGATCCCCCAGCATTAGAGTTGGTTTGTTGGTATACACAGTTCCACCAGCAGTCATCATAGACCCCTTGCTTCCCATTCTGTGGACGGGTAAACTGAGGCAGAACAGTCTGGGTAAGGTCTGTGTTCTCCTCAGAAACCAGTGACATACTATCTAGAAAGCTGAATCAATAGGACATGAAGAATGGCCCGTCTACTGGCTGCCTCTCTACCCACTTAGCCCTTAGCTCCTATTGCTATGGTTCCCAGCTGTGTGACTTCTGGCTGTCACTTAAGGAACCATACAGATGATGGAGAAGGAAAGGGAATGATGATCTGGGTCCCTGAAGAGATACAGTTTCCACAATGAGAAGCTCTTCTTTTCCAGAACCTGGCACACAGTAGGTGCACAACATTCTATCTAGTATGACCAAATGCCCACACCTGTCCTAACCAGTATCTAATTTATTTAGGTCCCCAGAGGCCTCCAGGAAAGTCTCCCAAAGCTGCCATGGATTGATGTCCTAGAAGTAGTTGAGGACCCCAAGCCTAGGAAGGACACTAGCTGCCTCTGGGACCTAGTGAGCCTCCAAGGCTGCAGAGGGGTATTCTGCCCTGACCCAGGTCGATGGCATCCCTTTTGAGCAGGCTGCCGGCAGCCCTGCACTGCCATTGAACTCTCTTGGCTTGGTGTTTCCATTGAATGCCCGAGCAAAGGAGAGGTACCACATCTGCTCTGTCATTACTGCCATTCAGTGCCATTTGAAAAAAAAAGCGCTCCTCTTACCCAGCCATTAGTCTCAGGAGGGTGTCATGGAGAAATTCAGGGGGTGAGGAGGAAGTGGGATGGGCAGCTTCCCTCCCCCAACCGAGCCTGGAGCCTGAGGAACGGGCATCAACAGTCCTGAGAAGAGACGTATCCATGGTCCCTGCAGCCTAAAGCCAGGCAGGAGGTGACTCTCTGCTTCCTTCTCGGGTATGCTAGCTCCGGTCTCATGGAGTCCCAGCTCTGTCATTGTCTGTGAACTAACTTGGGACATCCCTTCAATTCTGGTGTCTCTGTTCCTTATGGAGGATCTTGGTACTGTGGCTGGCTCTGTATCATGTCACAGAGGCAACATCAGGGGGATGACCCCATGGGTCATCTGCACTTTCTTTCTGAGAAAACCTGTTAAATGGCACACACCTGCCTTTAAACCCCATTTTTACAAACATACATATGTAAGACTGCTTCTCGCCTTTCTCCATGAATACTGTTTTTTTTTATTTTTTTTGCAAAGGTGCGAGGTGTTACCGTTTCCTGCTTTTTTTTTTGTGTGTGTGTGTGTGTTTTTAACTACACGCAAGTCCTTGATCTCAAGCCCTGGAAGCAGTCACACTAACTGCAAAGAACGAGCCCCATTTCCTCACAGCGCCTCATGCCGCCTCTGCACATCCTTCTCTCTGCTCAGGTGCTTTTCAAAGAGGTGAACAACATGGAAAAGCACGGGCTTTGCCATCAGCAAAACCCCATCCAAACATAGCTGACAAGCAGGGCACCCACTCTCCAGGCCCCTGCCTCAGAGCTGGGAAGAGCATCCACTCCAGCACCAACCTTGCAGTGGGTGAAGTGAGGGACTCAGCCTTGCCCAGGCCTGGAGGTGGGGCGCACGGGCAGCAGTCACATGGCCAGCCAACCTTGTCCAGGACCTGGAGGTGGGGCACACGGGCAGCAGTCAGATGACCAGTCAGGATCTTTAGTCCACCTTACAACAGCTAGGGGACTGGAAAAACCCCCAGGCTTCCTACCTCCCCTACTGCACCCCAGAGGCAAGTGTCACAAACAGGTAAGATGTCACAACCATCAGCACAGCAAGTGTTCAACATCAATTTAAGCAGGTGATCTATTCTGTACCTATCCCCCCATCTGTGTTGAGCACACTGGTAGCCACATGATGCTCCAACAGCGGTCTTCAGATGACCGGGCTTACTTAGGAACATGGCTCCACATCCTTCCTGGCTTCTGAGACCACAGACCCCTCTGTATAACCTAACAAAGGCTGGAGGGTTCATGTCACCCCAATTCCTTCAAATGAGCATGCCTGTGTCATGCAGGCCTGTTTGAGAACACACATCTCTCCCTCTCCCATATCGGGCTACTGCTGAGACCAAAGGATCACACTTTTGAACCCTAAACTCTGACCACGACCAAGACAATGACAGTTTTTGGTCAGAGCCCAGATAAGGCTCCAATAAGTAAAGAGACAGTCCTTTACTCTGCAGTCTCTGGGCTGAGCCCATCCTTACCATCCACCACCTCAAATCCTAGTGCTGTGGGTTCCTTTTCCTGCCTGTGTGGTGCTACCCAGGCTTCCTCTCAGGAAGAAGGGCTCAGTAAAGAGGACCCATGTTGGCTGGGAAGCCAGGGTACAGGCAAGTGCTCAGAGTCCTCTGAGCCTCAGTTTCCCCAAAAGATGAGGATAGTAATGGTAATAGTATCTTTGGAGTGCCTGGCTCAACTAAGAAAATGCTTTGAAAACTGAAATTCTACATATTAGATGAGTAAATATTCTCTCCCCATGCCAAGAGAACTCATTTAGGTCAAGGTCAATCGGATTTAGGTTTATGAGAAAAACTATCTGAAAACAAGATTCTCTTTGGTTGATGGAAGACTCTTCTCCAGGATTCTTCTCTAATCTTTGCCTAGGTTACTTCTCCATCCCACCAGCAAGGGTGTGGTTTACAAACTATAAAGTGCTGCTCTGATAACCAGGAGTCGTGTGGTTAGCACCAGTTTGCAGCCAAAACATTGGCTCCAAATGTCTACACTTCTCTCATGGCAACTGCGTGCTCTCTCTGCTCTTCTCAAGCAGGAAGGCCAGGGAGGCAACCTGCTGCCAGTGCCTTCCAGGGCATCTTTGACCTTGAACGTCCCTCTGTCTAGGGCTCAGCTAGCTCAAGAGCTGGCACAAGACACTGCCTTGCAGACATCAGGCAGCTGACAGGTGAGCAGTGTGGCAGGTCAGTGTCTCAAGCAGCCACCAATTTCTGCCTTCCCCACCTTGCTTGTGTGTCAGGATTACACCCAGCCCCAGAAGCCCAGGGCCCCTTTGCCAGCTGAGGGGCCCAGCACCTTAATTCGCTCTGTTCTATCCAAGTGCATATCTCCCCCACCTCCTGAGTGCCACCACCAATCATTCTCCAAGACCTGGTCTCCTTGTAATTTCCAATTTGTGAGAAATATAAAAATAGAAGGCTATTTGCTGCAGGCAGCTCACATCGAATCGGATGCCCCTTTCTGTGTCATGTCAGATCACTGGAAATGGAACTGATGGCTTCCTTGGGCTGCTCTCAATGGCTTCCTGAGCAGGGAGGTGGTGGGAACAAAAGATGAGAAACCCAGGAGTTTGAGAAAGGTGGCGGCCGGATGCATGTCACCAATACCAGGCCACAAATCCGTTTGAATAGGATGGTGACCTCAGCTAGAATCTCAGTTCTGCATTATAACAGCAGAGGTCTCCAAACTTCAGCTTCCCCCGCAGGCAAGAGTCACTAGGCAGATGCCTGGCCTGGAGACAAGGGGGCTCAGGTGCTGGAGGCAGACCCTGAGGTTTCTCTAGCAGGCTGTGCCTGGGCTCCACAGCAGGAGGTATCTTCTGCAGGGGAGCTTACGGCTGAGTTTGGACTCAGGGTCATTTACTGTCCTCCTCTGTTACTCCCTCTGCACAGGGACAGTTAGTTATACACACCTCACAGGGGCTTGCGAAAATTAAATGCTGCCACAAAAGTGCAGCACGGCCACATTCCCTGGCATTTTGTCAGTGTTCAGGCAAGGACAGCAGTCACTGTAGCTGCAATACTGTCCTGAGGATAAGGGTTTTTGAAAATGGTGCCTTTGTTTATAGCCGAATTCCAGGTCACAGCTTGTGTTCACACATATCGCCTGTACCAGGAAGGGTCTCTGCTCTGAATGGGTTTCACTGGCCTTCCTTCCACAGTCGAGGATATCAGAGTTGGTCTGGAGTTAACGACAGCGATGGGTGTCTAAGAAGTTTACAGACACCTCTCCCAGGAAGCCCTCCCTATTTTGAGATTCAAATCTGGCCACCCAGCCTTACTCTCAGGGGCCAAGTTCTCTTCCACTAATTCACAATGGCTTTCAGAGAATAGGGCAAAGCTGAC
>LOJH01029189.1:0-11041 GCA_001685095.1 Ellobius talpinus | reverse complement strand
TCGAACTCACAGAGATCTGCCTGCCTCTGCCTCCCGAGTGCTGAGATTAAAGACATACACCATCTTGACTTATCCATCTTACACCCAAGCGCAAAGAATGTATTGCCATAGTCAGCTCATCAACACTTTTAAGGAATTCTTGGATTTGATGATGATGTGGCCCTTAGGAAAGTCAGTTTTGATGATAATTTGCCCAATGTTATCCATTTTTATGCCTTCATGCATACATTATCTTGATAATACTTCATTAAGCATGGGCTTTGGGCATTAATTTCTTTATCTTCTATTAATTTGAAAAGCCCCCTTCTACCTATCATTGTTAAAGTCAACCATCTCTCTATGATCCTCAATTCCCATGGTGAAATAAAAGCTACCATGTGTGCCAGAGAGACAGCTAACTGGTGGGTCTTTGGCCTGTGATAGCCCTTATGCTAATTAGCTAAACTTGTGCTTACTGAGACCCAGCAGCATAAGACAATGCATTGCTTAGTGCAGTATCTGTAACTTCTTTGGAGATTAATAGAAATGTCAACCAAGATTTATGGTATGTTTATTCTGTGCGATTAAATTTTGGCACGATTATTTTCTTGCCTCTAATGTAATACTTTGAGGAAGTCATTTAATCTCAAGGCCATAATAAAATTAAAATAATAAATGCCAGTTTATGGCATTGTCATAAAGATTTAATAAAAGAACAGATATAGTTTGTTGACTACTAGCAAGTGTTCCTGATCCAAGTAGAACACACCTTCATGGGTGATGTGAGGCAGAAACGTCAAGCACAGTTCCTTGGGTTAGATTCCTCAGGACTGAACTCCATCCTTGATGCTCATGGCTGGACCTTGGCCAAGCTACTAAGCCATTATTGGAGTGTTAGTAATGTTCATTACTGTTATTATTCAAGAACAATCGGTTCTCCCCATTTGAAAGTAAGTATCTATGCCCCAGAGGCAGATGCAAACCTGGAACATTCTAGGGAGGAGGAAACATTGGCTTTACACACTCGGATTTACCGTGAGGCAGAAAAGAGGGGGAAAAGTGAGACAAATTCCACAGTGATCATATCCATGCCACCTTCATGTATCGTTGTATCCACAGATTCACAAATGAAGTCATTAACATGAGAATTGCTCCCAGTGGGCTGACAGACATGATGTAACACCAAGTTGTCATCTAGACCTTCAAACTGTCTGGATGTTTCCATTTGGTTCTGCTCACCTCCACAGTCAGAACCACACTAACCCATCATGCTCTGTCTTACACTTATGCACCCTGAGCAATTTGCTATCTGGGCAATCTCACCCCTGCCTCTTCATTCAGAAAGGCAAAGCAACATCTCACATATATCCAATGTCTTAACACACTAATTGTCACCTCTTTCCTTCACTGACAGGCTCTATAGTTGCATCTGTATAAGAAAAGACTATACTCAGAAAGCTAAAGAAAAAGGAGCAGGGAGAATATGATGTGTTTTGAATTTTAAAGGCAACCAAAATCACTTTTAAAAACTTCATTGCAAGGCAAGTATGAAGGTGTCCTCTTTTAATCCCAGCACTTTGGAGATGGAGTCGGGATCAGAAACCCAAAATTATCCATAGTTCTATAGCAAATTCAAGGTCATGCTGCCCCATCTCAACAAAACAAAATAAACTATAGTAATTGTAGCAGTCTTTAAGGTTTTCTGGTCTTGGTCCTTGCCTTATGACCCCAAAGAATAAGATCCATTAAGCAGAAACAGTGAGAAGAAATTAAGTAAAAGAAAGTTCTCGGTGATTAACAGGAGACCCCAAATGTTTCAACAAGAAGGAGACCTGTTGGTTTGCTTGTGCTTCATTTTTTTTAAGATTTATTTATTATATATACAATATTCTGCCTGCATGTATGCCCACACGCCAGAAGAGGGCACCAGATCNTGTGAGCCACCATATGGTTGCTGGGAATTGAACGCAGGACCTTTGGAAGAGCAGCCAGTGCTCTTAACCACTGAACCATCTCTCCAGCCCCCTCATTTTGTTTTTGATACAGGGTCTCTGTATGTAGTCCTGGCTGTGCTAGAACTCACTGTGTAGACCAGGCAGAGCTCAGATTCACAAGGATCTCCAGAGTGCAGGGATTAAAGATAAATGTCACCACCCTGGCTCTTTGTCTACGGTTTTTAAATGTTGATGAACAAAGAAAGTAGTTTTGAATGATCACAGAAGAGCCTGCCAGTCTGAAAGGGCACCCAGGAAGTACAAGTTCATTTCCTCCCCACAGTCCCATCTTTTAGACATCACACCTAATGGCAGAAGCAGATAGCCTTGTTGCTTGAAATAATATGTATTCCTGATTTTTCTTATCGAAACTTGGTGTTGGGGTCTTCACTGCAGAATGCTCCCATAGATATTTCTTGCCATGGCTTGTGCCATCTCTTTTTGTTTTCACAGTTGTCTTTTATTTGGCACCTAATATGTTCAAGGCACAGGACAGAGCTTTTAACACTTACAGGAACATATCAAGTATAAATATCCATATAGCATTTGGGTTCTGAGTATCCTTGTGTCATTTTGAGAGTACATTACTGTAGGAGGTAAGCAGGTTTTTGTATTAACAGGTAAGTGCTAGGGGAACCTGGAATGTTAAACACAGAGGGTTGTTCCTTCAAAGGAAGGGATGTATAGCCTGTTAACTGTGCAGAGGGTTGGGAGCACACATGGTTAATAGACTGATGACTTTTTTTTCAATTTCTGTGGCAGAGACCACACTGGATCTTCTTCCAGACCCTTATTATGAGCTTGTTTTTCCTAATCTGTAGAACCCATCTTTATGGAAGGTATGGTATGTATTTGCAAAGAGTTGATGTAGCCATGTCTGATCTTTATTTAGCTCACTTTGAGCTTTATTGTACACTCGGGATTGAGTTAATTATCACCAGAAAACTTTTCACCAACTTGCAATTTGCTTAAGTATTCCTAAAATAAACTTGTCAGGGTCAGGCTCCTGAAGTTTGAGCCAACACTGGCTAGTTAGGCATATTGAACCAAAATGCCTTCTGGCCTCCCTCAGTGATTGTCAGAGAGACACCCCACCACCCCGTGCTCCAGCTCATTCCAATGATGAGTCAGTATTTCTAAGTCTCTAGCTGTCTCATTTAAGGGTCTGCCTGTTCCCTGTCTAGGAAAGGTAAAATTGTTGCCTTAAATGTTAGGAGTGTTCATTGTGTAGACCATTTCTATAAATAAATAAATAGCACCTAAGGTAGGTGTCATTTTCAGCAACTACAACTGATACAGTTTTAACCATTTCTCCATTCCACAGAGACACTAACTCAACAACCATGACTCTACAGTGGCAGCAAGGTGAACAGGTGAAGCTGAAGGGATCCTTCACGGGCTGTCCTTGTATGTCAGCTGTAGCCACTGTGATCAAATGAAGCAAGGGAACTCTGGCAAGAAAATATGCACCTGCTTTTCAGTGCCCCAAATTAGTGTAACAATGGCTGTGAGCAGGCTTTTTATGAAGAAGGCAAAAAAGACATCCTTTGCTTTTTGCAAGTTTATGTATTTTTAAAAGTTTTATACTTAGACTACTACAGTCTCCGTCTCAGAGCCTTTGCTGTGTCCTGCTAGCCTTTGGTTCATCGCTTTCACACAATTCCACGGCAGTCTCCTCCTTCCAAGTCTCCCTAAGGACTGCTTCTTTCTCCCTTAGGTCAGACCTTTACCAGACACTCCCCTTTTATATTTTCATATCCTTATTTTAATCAAACTTCGTGAAATTTTTCTAGCTCTACCTCCCTTCTAGTGTTCACTTTCTTGATATAAAAAAAATCACAACACTAAAATAAATAAACAGATAATCACAACACTAAGCTCAAAGAGGACATTTTATTCTGGATTCAAATATGAGTGGCCGTGGCATGGGAACCTAGATTTAAGTTACCCCAAATTCTGTGTTCTAATGTGAAAGCTGTTCTGTTAAGTTATTGTAGAAACAGAACAAAGGAAGTCACAGATCAGGACACCTTTAAATGCATCGGTAGAAACAGTAGGTAGGCCCATTAAAGAAAAGTGGGGATAGCTGAGAGCCTCAAGTGTGTTTTTATTCAACACAAAGACCCAGAGTTAAAATGAGACTATCAGAGTGGAATGTGCTCCAATAGGACCAGCACCCTCATGAAAACAGGAAACACAGAAAGACAGATGCACAGAGGGACCCTGATGTGAAGTCTGGGAGCAAACAAGGAGGCCAGTCACTGCATGACTGACAGACTTTGTCTCTCTAATTATTTGCCTCCTTAGTCATTGGTTTATTTTGTCAACGTGATGCAAGCTAGCAGTATCCAGGAAGAGGAACCTCAAATGAGAAAATGCTTCCATCAGATCGGCCCATAGAGAAGTCTTGTATGGTATTTTCTTGAACAATGATTGATGTTGGAGGATCCAGACCAATAAGCGGGGGGGGGCAGGGGTGGTACCCCTTGGGCAGATGATCCTGAGTTGTGTAAGAAAGTCACATGAGCAAACCCATGGAGAGCAAGCCAGTAAGCAGGACTCCTCCATGACTTCTGCTTCAGTTTCTGCCTTGAGTTTCTACACTGACCTCTCTTGGTGATGGAGTGTCACTTGAGAGTTTTAAGATGAAATAAATTCTTCTCTTCCCAAGTTGCTTCTGGTCATGGTGTTTTAGCTTGGCAGTAGTAAGCTAGCTACTGATAATTCTCTTCTGCAGCTGTGTTGCGCTCCAGCGTTACAGCACTGATAACAAACATCTTTATGACCAAAGACCCAGATCACACTTTGCAGGATAGATTCCCTGCTCGCAAATGAGGATGATACCAGTTACTCAGGGGCGGAGGCTGTACTCTGGCACAAGTGTCATGATTCCAAGGGACTCAGGTACTCCCCTCCAGTGGTGACAGCAATGACAACTTCTCCAGAACTCAAAACTGAGAATGACTGAGACAATGACCAATAGAACCCTGGCACCTTGAAGACAGACTTAATGACACGGTTTCCCAATCTGGCCATGCCAAGTTAATCTCTTTTCTTTGTCATTTACTACCACTCAGGAATTTCTCTGACTGTGACAAATGGTGGTGTCTAGTCCTTTGAGACTCCTGAAAACCAGGGCTTTTATTCCTAAACTCCTGTAACCTGGAAAGGCAATATGTAAGCCAAAGGATCCTTGAAGCTGCAAAGAAATTAAAATAAAGACAGCAGGTCCTCTTTCACAGTCCTTATAGAGAACCACCAACCTTGTCAACACTTTAATTTCTGAACTGAGATAATAGTTGCTATTGTTTAAGTTTGGCTGGTGGCAGCTTGTCAAGGCAGAAAATTGTCACACAAAGCTGGCTACTCGATAATCTTAGCACCACTGTTAGCTCAGCATCCCCCCAGCCAGCTTGTTAGCTCTTCTCTGCACAGAGCTCATCTTTGGAAAGGTAGAGCCCCAGGACTCTCACCTTCTTCTGTGTTCTCTAGCATCCACCCAATTAGACGGTAGGTTCCTCAAATTCATCCACACAAACACTTCCATCCCTCTCCTCATCCTCTCAGCTCGCCCTGCCTTATTCTCGTCCCCAGAACTGCTGGACCAGTGTCCACATGATTATTTGGCTGGTCACCTAATTTTAGGAGAATGTTCCGTCTAGCAAGATCTGCCCATGTAACTATTGCTAGGAGCCCTGCTTACTGCTTGTAAGACATACTCAGACTCTCCCATGACACATGGGCACGGCATACTTCAGTCACACACATTCCTCTAGTTTTGTGCTTTGTACTTTCCTCACTGAATATGCAGGCAGGGGATTCCCTTCAGAATGCACCCTGCTCGCTGCCTTTATGCTTCTGTACAAATTGGACTCTGCTTTGGGAAATCGGACCACAGATCTTCTCATTCAACATCTAGCCCAGGAATTAATGGAAGAAAACTTCCCTGTGTCTTTCAGCATGGGATTATAAACCTTCATCTGTGCCCCATGTGTGTCTTTTTACTTCTGTACCTAAGACAGTGTTTGCCAGGCACATTAGAAGGAAACCCGTATTTAACTTACTTTAGTGCCCTAATAGACATAGTGGAACTTGTATCAAGATCACTGTCTTCGCTGAGTTTGTTCATGCTTGGCCTTTCTAACCTTGTCCTGATGAACTCAGAATGTATTACACTGCCTCTGTCGGAAATGGCTTGAGGACAGTAATCTCCATCTTAGGCAGCAGAGATCAGCATGGGGAACAGTCCCTGATGCTGACCTGGGTCTGACCCACTAATACCTACAAACCATTACGTTACAAAAACACCGAGCCAGTTTTACTTTCCATCCCTACAAGTGATTTAGCCACTTAATTAGGTAGATCCCAGAGAAGAAAGACAACAGCCACACAGAGCAGTCTTAGCACAGTGCCAAAAGAGATAATTTGCGCAGGATCTGACACAGGGCAAGAACACCACAAAGGATTACAGAGAGAATCAGATCTGGCACAAAGACCAAAACAAACAAACAAACAAGACCAAATGGACAGAGGGAAGAAGTTACTAGAACACATAAAGAGGGTTGCCTGCTAGGCCTGGGGATCCGCAGACTACATTTTCCTTTCTCTGTCAAAACTCTGGCTGAAGCTGGTGGGCAAGGGAGTGTGGGTACAGGCCATACAACTCACCCTCCAGTAGCCTGAGCACAGTGAAAATAAATGGAACACATGTGACAAACATGGCAATAGCCAACCCAGCAAATAGAAACTCCAGGCTAGGAGTGTATACCAGTGGTAGAGCGCTTGCTCTACTTCCAGAACCACATGCACAGAAAGAAATTAATATCAAATCTGACAAATAGAAAATAAATAATTGTTCTACTAAGATTGTCCCTCTAGACTGAGTTCAAAAACTTTTGTTCTTTTCTTTAAGGACAGTGAAACTACCATGTCAGTGCCCACATTCTCATTTAAAAGATGGCAACGTAGTCTTTTGCTGTCACTTTACTTGATCTTTATTCACCTTATATTTTTTTCACAAGAAGTCTGAATGAAAGGAGGCGGGGAACCCTGATGTCATTTTTGACCGAAGTCTTCTCACACAGGAAACAGCAGGTGTCATGATGTCTTTACCAGAAGTGGAGCAACTGAGGAAGGAAAATGACCGGAAATGACTATCTTGGAGTCCTATGACTATACCTCTACTGAGATCATCGTCTGTTACCTTCACAAACGGGTCATCATCCTCTCCTTAGCCCATTCTTGGACTTCTGCTTTTCCAAGCACGAGGTAGATGATTAAGCCACACTGGCTAACGGCAAACAATAAGAAAAAGAAATTCCTCCACCCGAGGTCAGGGTCCTGGGAACACAAAACCCAAAATACATATGACTTCTCTCCTCTCTTTTTCGATGAAACTGAATCACTAGTTCAGATGACAGTTTCCAGGGGTTTTCCATGCCGAGACTCATTTCCTACAAGTCTCTTTTGATTGTTAGATAAAGGAAATCCAAAATATACCCAAAATATTCTACGTAAGAGAGATTTGGAGACCCTCATGATTGACCTACAGAGTTATGTTTGTCATTATTATCAATGTGCCATACATATTCTCTGTTGCCCAACCTTGCCTACAAATGCTATGCTAAAACCTGTTCTAAGATACTTTCATCGAATATTACAATGTGGTAAAGAGATTCTAGGCATCAGAACTCTTTCCTCAGATCAGAAAGACTCAATGTATCAGATTTTCAGTTTAAGCATCAGGAGATGAGTGTGATGTTGTTAATTTTCATACTTGTATTAGAATGAAAAGCTAAACAAGATTGTGTTGTATAAAATGCTTGTCATACATAGTCAGGTGGTAGTGGCACATGCCTTTAATCCCAACACTCAGGAAGCAGAGGCAGGAGGATCTCTGTGAGTTCGAGGCTAACGTGGTCTACAGAGGGAGTTCCAGGATAGCCAGGAAACACTGTCTGAAAAAAAATCTTGTCATAATACTAGCATGTGGCATGCACTTAACATGCTTCCTCTCCTCTCCTTCCCTGTGTGTGATTATTTACACAAATGAAAATTCAGCCTCAATGACTTGGCAGGTCAGCATGGAAATTGTATAGGGTTGTTTCCCATTTCAAATGGGGATTGTGAGTGGAGCTGTGGTTAGTTCTCTGACTCCAGAATGACCTCAACTCTGGTTCATTCTGATCTACACTTCATGGTCACCCAAAATTCAACACTATTTTCCAACCTTTGACTATACTCTTTAACTATTATCACTGTTACAAATGCATGTGGTATTTTAAAAGTCTGTCTTGGCATAGAAATTACCTGATTGAGGAAAAAGCCACCAATAATGGGTACCAGCACAGCAGATGAATGTGCCAATCCTCTTGATGTTCCCATGAGAAGGCTGGCATACCTGTGGGTGACAGGAATGTCCCAAGCTAAATCCAGACATAGTTGACAGTATCGTTCAGCCCTGCTTTATGTATTAATCCACCATGTAATTACATCAAAAATGACTTGGGGATTGTATATTCAATGTGAGGCGATATAAGTCCACACCCTTCCATCCAACACACCATAGGCCCATCTATGGTCCATGCTTATGATTGTTTTCTATACCTTGAGACCCCAGAACACTGTAGATCACCCTCCCTTCACCCAGATAATATGAAACTAAGAGCAGATGTAAGAGTCCTACCTTGGGGCAATGTCTAAAGCATTGATATAGACTCCGGACTGACATAGAGGGGCTAGTCCACAGGAAAGTGTCAGAAATGCAATTGTTGTGACATAGCTGAACTGGATGTAGGGCAGAGACACAATGAGGGCTGCTGGGGGAAGATTTCCTAGGGAGTGTGGAAGAAAGAATCCAAGAGTGAGATGCATTCTTTGGTTGTTGAACATTTACAAGTCATTCAACCTTCATACCCTGTTCTTACCTAAAACTGTGAGGATTTTTCTTATAGTTACGAGCCTAAAATTCTTGCTCAGAAGAAAGTCAGCCAGCAGGCCTCCCAGGATACCAACGACCCAGCCAACGAAAAAGGGAAGAGAAGACAGGAACCCATTCTGAGGTGAAAAGACTGGGTGAATAACCATAATTAAGGCAGTGAAAAAAACTTGTTGGTAATTCCCCCGGATCATCCCGACTCTCTGAAGCCACCTTTTCTTGGGAATCCTGGCCACCTCTTATGTCATGCCCCTAGCAAGGTTGCTGTCATTGGTTTGAAAGATCAGATTATTTTGGGTCATGAGACTTAACGTCCTGCGGATTGAATGGTTTATGACATCTGAGTAGCGGAGGAATCATGCAAACACAAGGAAGGAAAGGAATGAAATCTACTCACGTCTCTGATGTTAACTTTGAACACATAACTGATGTAGGTTGGGATGTATACTATATAGGTGTTAACAAGCCACTGGTGGGTCATAGTGCCAAGACACATGGACCACAGTGGCAGAGATCTGAACATGGCTTTGATGGGAAGTGGTTGCTCTTCTGAACTGATCTGAAAGCAAATGGTCTGAGTAGTAAGATATATAAGGCTAAAAGTCTCTGCCACCCTTCAGAACCCAGATGTGGATGCAAGGTTTTTGCAGAGGTTGGAGGTTTTACGAGTACCTGTTGGTGAAGGGAGGATAAGATGTATTCTTTTTCTGAACTGCTTATCCATGGGTGAGAGGCAGGGTCATCATAAACCAGAATGAACCAGAGAAGGGAGCAGCCACAGCCAAAACCTCCTGTGAGCAAGAGAAGAGTTCATCAAAGAGCTTATTTTGTCTTTTTTTTAAAGTGGACTTTAAATTATGGAATAATATTAGGATTGTTTAAATGTTGCAAAGATAGCCTAGAGTTGCCACATACCTCTTGTCCTGTGTCTCCAATGTTGACATCATAGGACATCTGTCAACACTTTCTTGACTTCTTACTACTAAATCCTAAACTTCATATGGATTTCACATTTTTTCTTTTTTAATTGTTGTAATAGTCATTGCATGTAATGTTGGTTTTTAATAATTACTTTTAAATGTACCACACATTTTGAGTATGTCAGCTTCACATCCTCTCCCGAGTTTCTCCTCCCTCTACCCTCCTACCAGTTACTAATCTCCTTTCTCTGCTGCCTGTCTGCTTTTATGTATGTATATGTATATGTGACCCATATATGTATTATGTATGTATGCATACATGTAGATAGGTAGACAGATGTACTTTACAAAGAATTTTAGTTCCCACAAATGAGAGAAAATGTGTGGATTGTTCCCTGTATCTAACTTATTTCTCTTAATATGATTTCCAGTTCCCTCCATTTTCCAGAAAATGACGTAATTTCATTCTTCTTTCTGGCTGAATCAAATTCCACTGTGACTTTGTACCTCATTTCCTTTATCTGTTCTCTGTTGCTGGCCATCTAGGCTGGTTCCATGCTTGGGATACTGTGAACAGGGCAGCAATAATTGGAAATGTGTGCTTTCCCAATTATAATCTTTGTTCTGGGCTGCCTTAGCCTCCTTTAGGTATTTTGAATGGCTTGTTCTCATGTTGGGACATTTTCTAGGATACGCCATTGCCAAAGCTCATTCTGAGCCCTCCCCAAGTCTCAAACAAGCTGTCTAATACATTTCTTTACATTTCTTAGTCTCTTGTATATGGAATTGATGAATTGGATATCCGTAGAGTTAAAAAAAATCCTCTTCAAAAGGCATTGCTAAAATAACAAAAAGAAGAACTGGTTCAAGGAGAAAATATCTACAAAACAATTATTTGTTTTTCTAAAATTTGTAAACAATTTTCAAAACTCAATGAGAATACAAAAAAAGGGGGTCACAGACCTTAGGGAGAGCGTAACACTTAGTGTCAATATTTTCAGTATTAGCCATTTTAATAAGCATATGGAGGTATCCCATTGTACTTTTGTCTTTCATGCCTCCATGATTAAAGGTCGTTAGTTAAGCCCCTGGTCACAGGTCTGTGCTCTCTTGGTGTTTATTTGGTGAAATGTTTCTGCTTAGTTTTCAATTGAGGCTTTTGTATTCTCATTGAGTTTTGAAAATTGTTTACAAATTTTAGAAAAACAAAT
>LOJH01029188.1:0-17506 GCA_001685095.1 Ellobius talpinus | reverse complement strand
GTGGAAAATTTTTTAATAACAATAAAAAAGTGTCTGAAATAAAAAAAATCAAAACACATACACATAAAATAAAATTAAATGTAAAATAGTTTTCAAAAAAAGAAAAGAAAAAAATCATGATGCCAATAAAATGTTCATACAGGATATTGAAAACTGTTTTACTAGTCTATATAGCTTTTCAAAGTCACTAGACTTTAGAAAATATTTTGCACATGAATATAATGTTCTTTTATCATGCTCACCAACTTTACCATAACTTTATATTGCACCATTGTTCCCAAACTCAGGAAAACAGAGGACACCATGAAATTATATCATGTTATAGGCTATACATTGTCTTGGCAGAGTTAATAATGACTATGTCAAATTCATTCCACACATTATAATTATTTTCCACTCCCATCAATGTCACCTTGAATATTCTCTTGGGCTAAATCTTGGAAATTAAAGAAATAATGAATGAAAGGACAGTTTGGTATTTACTAAGTTTCTAAAATCAAACTACAGTTTTTTTTTTTTACTTATTGACAAAGGAGTTAGATCCTGAACTCTGTGGTTTATAAAAATAATTTATAAATTTAACTATGACAATAAGCCCACAATCTAGTGACTTTAAACACTAATGTATATCAATATATGTCATATTAAAGAAGTAATCAGAGAAAGTCATGGAGAAGTCAATTAAAGTGGTAGAAATTCATAATTTGAGTAATGTTTCTCGTTAAGCTGGTGTATTTTTTAAAGTTATTGAACTGCTAGCAGTGTTAAGATCCTAGGTAAAACATAAGCAAATGTTTGAAATGTTTTGTTTTCAAAATTATCTTTAACAATGTGGCTCAATAAAAAAAATTCTGAAACCATTAGGATATTTACAAATAGAAGTCTCCAGAGCAGCACAGTACAGCAATAGAATGTTTGTTCTACAATTTCTGATGTGGCACATTCTGATATACAAATCAAAATCCAACAAGAGATTTGACATAAATTAAATTAATAATATGTACAATAAACTTTATATTTCCTTTCTGTTGTAGAAAATATGTGGCATAGAGGAACTACTTTCAAAGAAACAAGAAACCTTAATTTGCCAAACTAGAGTGTCATATTTTATAGATAAATGGCACATGATAACAAATTAATATCAAAAATATTAAATTTGTTAGGAATATATGCATATTTAGAACAAACAGTATGAATTTATGATATAATGTTCAAACACAAATAATGATCAAGAATTAAACAAAGCAAAATATCTGAAAATATGAAAAAATATATATGAATGGCATTTTATCAAAATCTAAGAATAACATTATATGATATTATTAAATTATTTGAGATTTTTAAAGATTGTAAAATATTAGCGTAAAATTGAGTACTCTTTGGTGTTACATACTGGCATACTTATGAATGTAAAAATATCAATCATGAATGGGAGAAGGTAGAAAAGGAGGGAAGTAGAGAAAAAATATATAGCTCAATAGAAACAATAAAAACAAAGTCATGAAAAATGCTAATAAGCATCTTTATGTCATAGCCTATATTTCAGTTCCTGTCTACAGGTTTCCATGTAGTCTTTCTGACATAATTTCCCTGCATGATTAATTTTGAGACATATGATAAAAAATCCCTTTTTCACATGTAGTTTTAATCATGATATTTATCATAGCAATAGAAAGCCAAATAGGATACTAGTGATAATAATATTATAGATTTTTAAAAATTTTTTGATGAAAATATACAAACAATTATTTAATAACTTTTAAGGGTAAATCATGTCAGAGTTAGTAAATTTTATTCCTTGATGTATGTGGGTCTTTTAAATTAATATATCTTTAATAAAATAAAATCATTTCACAATATGTTTCATAACTCATCAAAGAAATACTTTTTAAACTGAAAAATGATTAAAATTGTGGCTGGGTCAGCAATCTTAAATGACAAGTAAAATTTATTTTTAATTGTTCTTTTGTTTTAATTTTATAAACTTTTTAATTGAAAGAATACCTCCTCTGTACCACATATCCCCCTGTACAGTACTCTATCACAGGCCATAGGTACAGAAAGTTGAATGAGGGAAAAAAAAAAGGACAATCATTGAAGATGCTTGATAAAACCTGAAAGGACTATACTATTTTATATTTATATATAAATACACGCAGTACCTATAATTCTTAATGTAGTTACAGTATTTTTTCTGAAAATGCTACCCACAAGAGCAATAGACTAGCTTACCAAAAAACACAGTACCATGAATGCCAAATCTTCATTTACATTGCCTTTCAGAGAAGCAAAATTGACTTTCAAAACAATCTAGGCTCTTGCTTTTAATTTTGGTTAAATCTCAGAGTTTTAAGGTGAGTCTGTATTGGCAAAGATATTTTTATTATACATAATACCGGACACTCAAATGAGCAAACCAAGATCAAGTTTAAAACCTCCTACTTGTAGCCTAACTTCAATAGTAGAAGAAAGTACTAAGCAACCGGTCAACAGAGGGAAGTAATAAATAATCCTACCCAACTTAGACATCATTGGACCTAATACCGAGGAGTACAATAGTATATACCTAAATGTAAATTAGTGGCACTAATAATTTTGGTATTTAAGACCCTCTTGTCAGGTAAAAAACAAAAATAATGGTTCCTTGCATTAGAAAATTTGACAACAACCTGGAGCTAGTGAGTTCGTGGGTTTTAGAAGACAACCTACTACTATCACTTTATTAAATCACCATAATTTCTATGTATATTTTAAAGAAAAATTTACATTTATAGGTAGTTTATCTCTTAATTTTTGCCAAACAAGTTTCTCTTCACAGCAAATAAAGACCATTTCAAAAGCCACAACCCGACACAGTCTATATCAACTTCACGTTTACTAGATACATCTTGAACACATTTACAGCACATAAGGCTCAGGGGCCACAGAAAAAGAGGGCTATAAGAGTCAGAGGACCAGGAAGTCTGATGTAGACAGTGTCTTTTTTAAATGTATTCCTTAATAAAATCAGAAAACTAACATCATTATTAGGCTTACTAAGATGGAAATGAGGAAATCTCAGAAAGATCCAATCATAGACAGTGGATTACAGACAATTCAAGACTACTGAGTGGTTAAAATACCCTGTTCTAGTGATAAACACCTGGCTGATTGTCTGATATAAAGTGTTTAGGTCTGAAATCATATACCCAAACAGCAAATATGGATTTATTAATTTATATTTATATATTTTTATATACATAATGCTGAATATATAATGAAAACATATATTTAAACTAATTTAATTATTACATGTTTATCTACCCTACCCTTTCCACCATCTATATCATATATACTTCAATTTTTCTCTTAGAAATGAATGATCACATATATATGCATAAATAGACACACATACACGCATATATATTTATATATATGCATATATAAATCAGTTCTTCCATATGCATTGAAAGATATGACATTTTCTCCTTTAATTTACACATTTAAAGCATACTAAAGAAAGTGTATGATTTTATTTTTGTTATGGGGATGAATTACTTAAAATTTTATTTTAACAGGAAGCAAATAAATAAATACACATGATATTCTCTTTTGTTTGGCCAGCAATTCTGAATATCTATGATTCTACCCAAGTTTTCAAGGAATAATAAAAAATGATGCATTATTCATCTTTTTAACCTATTGAAGCATTCACTGAAGAATCTTCATAATCACAATTCCACTTGCTTAAAACAGAAACATGTCACAGACAGTTTTATGATATATGACAGTCATCAAAATA
Source organism: Ellobius talpinus (assembly GCA_001685095.1). Taxonomy (NCBI): domain Eukaryota; kingdom Metazoa; phylum Chordata; class Mammalia; order Rodentia; family Cricetidae; genus Ellobius; species Ellobius talpinus. Next base: position 13,725 of record LOJH01029188.1, on the reverse strand, counting down.
AAAAAACAGTAATAGCAGCAGAGGAAGCAGAGAGCCACAGGGAAGCCTTGTGATTCCTATTTCTACAGATGTAGTAAGTTAGCTGTTCTAAAGAATGGAAATGTGTTCTCTAAAATAAACAAAATTTTATTATGAATTATACTTTTAGGTAACTACTCTTGTTTTAAATTCTAAATCTTTTGAGTGTTTTATTATTCCTACTTTTGAATTTATGTTTGTTTATATTTTACTAATACCTGGGCAGTTTCATTTCCCCCCTTTTCTCCTCTGAGACTAATTCCACATTTCCATATTTAAAAAATAACTTTGAACTGTCTTTTATATTTCCAAATTTATTTGTTCTATTTTTTGAGATTATTATGTATTTGCAACTTTTCTACTTCCCTTTTTTCTCCAAACCCCAATTATCTTAAATTTCTTGCTTTGAAATTCAAGACCTCATTTTTCATTAAACATTTGTTTTCTTGTTTTATTTTATTTTATTTTGTGTTTTTGTGTGTATTCCAAATCACATAAGTACAACCCTATCAGTTTGAATGATGCTACTAAACCCACCAGTCCAATAAATGCTGCTAGTATACACTTGGGTGCAAGGCCACCCACTGGAACACGTTAGATAAATCTGGGGCCATGATCTTAAAGAAAATGATCTCCCAGAAAGTACCAGTTACCTATAAGTCCTTGCCTAAGGCTGGTATTTCATTATATATGACAGTATATATTGTATTAAATTGGCTTTGTAATAATATTTAGTGCCAATTAAATAAAATCATATTCTTAAGAGTTTAGTTGAATTTAATAGTTTTCATATAGTCCTTTGAAGAAAATTTAATAAATTATTGATTCACATTCCATTTTCCCACAGTGGGTCTTATAAATAAAACAGAAAAATTGACAAATGGCAGTGGATTGCTCAAACCAACTGGTCATGAAAAAAATTAAGAAGCAACGTTTGATGGTACAAATGCAATTTCCCTTCTAACTTAAGCCTTTACCATTGTGCTAATAAAAAGCGTAATGGAATGCTTCACATAAACCTTATGAAGCACTAAATCTATCCACTATACCACTCTAATTGAAAACAATACTCAGCAATGCCATTAAGACAATTAGAAGCTCCATTGTAAATGAGTAACTTTTAAAAAACTCATTTCCCAGAGAGGACTGCAAGATGATGCAGGTGAATATGTAGCTAATCATTGCAATTTTGAAAGTATGCTTATTCTCCGAAGAAACATCTAAGATGCAACATTTTCTAATTGTTCCTAACTTTCAATTGACTTTTTCGATAGGTGAGGATTCTTTTCCTCTTAATAAAATCGCACCTACATGAGAAGACCTAATTATTCTTTTGGTAAGTTTCTAATTTTATCATTGATTTTAAAAAAGGCTGTTATCTTTTGAGATTGACATATTGTTTTTTATTTCAAATACTATACCCAGTTTCCCCTTGCTCCTGTTCTTCCTCAGAGGAGGTAGTGCCTCCCTTGGGAAGTTAAAAAATCAGGTATACTGAGTTGAGCCAGGACCAAGCCACTCCCTTGTATCAATGCTGAGCAACTTATCTCACCATATGGAATGGGCTACAAATACCAAGTTCATGCACCCAGGATATTTTATGGTGAAATTAAATCACAAATATAAAGGAATGAAAGGATCAATAATTAAAGATTAAGAAATATATTCATGAAATATACAGTCTAGAAGCAGTGTTTAATTGACATTTCAAGTAATATATCAGAGGGTAAATGTTGGATGTTAATAGTCAGAATTTATAATATTTTATTTACAATGTTACCGTGCTCTTTTTTGTCATTTTTTATCAAGTACCAATAAGAATAATTTGGGCTATTTACTATTAATGTACAATTAATGAAAATTCAAGTGGCATTTGTAAATTTTGCTTTCATATAAATTTGCATGTGGCATCAATCACTATTTTCTATTAAAAATATTATGCTGGAACATGTGATATAGAAGTAAAAATGATTTTAAAGTTCAAATAGACTTTGCCACCCTCTCTTGTATTGTTGCGTATGATTCCTCACATATAACCCCCATTAAATATAATCATAACTAATCAGCAACTTCTGTTATTGTCAGTATGTCTTCATTTACACTGATAAGTTCTACCTTATGGACAAATATATTTGACCCATTTAACAGTAATTTGTACATGATACAAAAATAATATACACAGTGCGTTCATGTACAAATATATGTGGATATATATAAACAGACTCAGAATTTATATTTGTTCTTTCATATAGATGATATTATTTGATACACTGAAGATTTTATATGAAAATTCTGCATGTTCTTGTAATTCCTTAAAAATTACTTAAAAATATGAAGAGGAAATCAGGCATAAGGACACATGTCAGGAATCCCACATGGAGAAATGACTCAAAATCGTGGTGATTACAAAGTAAATTTGGGGCTGACAAAAGAAAAGAAAAGAGATAATCCCCGTACATACCCATAAATAAAGAATCACAAATTTTTATTGCTTTGACAATGCACCTGAAAGAACAGCTTAGAAGGGTATTTCCACATCGTAGCTCATTGTTTAGGCAGGTACAAAACATCAGTGCTGGGAAAGCATCTCAGGTCTGTTCAAAGAAGGAAGTAGAGAAAGGGGAAAGATGATACTCAGAAATTTTTGGAACTAATAATCAAAATGCTCTTTTTACATTTAGCTGAATGAAGTTTAGAAAAGGCTTTCTAAGTTGTTATAAAAAATGCAAAGCAAGTGAAAATGAGCAAACTTTATTCTCATCCAATTTGAGAAAATATCTCATAAATAATAAAAATATGGGATCCTTAAAATTTTTACTACATATCTACTGTCACATTACCAACCAATTTATGAATTTTCTATCATTTATCAGTGTATATAAAGAAAATATATCTTCTCCTAATTCTTGAAATTTTTATATATTTTTATTTTATTTAAAAAAGCTATCTTTTTTATTTTATATACCCATCACAATTCCCACTCCCTCCCCTCCTCCTGTTCCCTCCATTTTTCTTCTCCCATCCCCAATCTACTCCTCCGAGAGGTTAACGCACATTGCTTTAAGGAAGGACAAAAGTCCTCCCAACTATATCTAGGCTGAGCAAGGAATTCCTCCAAAGAGAATGGGTTCCAAAAACCATTACATGCCGCAGGGATAAATTCTGGTTCAACTGCTAGTGGTCCTGTAGTCTGCCCCAGCCATACAACAGTCATCCCCATTCAGAGGGTCTAGTTTGGTCCTGTTTCCTTTCTTGTCCAGCTGGAGTTGGTGAGCTCCCATTAGTTTGGGTAAGCTGTTCCAATGTGTATCCCCATGATGATCTTGACCTCTTTGCTCATTCTTCGACTGGACTTTGGTAGCTCAGCCCAGTGCTCTGCTGTGGATCTCTGCCCCTGTTGCTTGATAAAGGTTCTATGGTGACATTGATAGGCATCAATCTGATTACAGGGCAAGGCCCGTTCGAACATCTTCTCCACTATTACTTAGCATCTTAGTTGGTGTCATCCTTGTGGATTCCTGGAAATTTCTGTAGTTCCGGGTTTCTTGCTAGCCCCATAATGGCTCCCTCAATCAAGATATCGTCTTCCTTGCTCTCTGTCTCTGTCCTTTCCCCATCTCGACTATCCTGTTTCCTCAAGTTCTCCTCCCCCTTCTCTTGTCCTTCTTCTCTTCCACCCTCTCTTCTCCCCCGCCTCATGTTTCAAATTTTCTCTTTCCCTTTCCCAGGGGCTTCTATATTTGTTTCTCTCAGGGTTCACCTTGTTACTTAGCTTCTTTGGGGTCATGGACTATAGGCCTGCTATGCTTTTCTTTACAGGTAGTATCCACTTAGGAGCGAGTACACATCATGATGTTCATTTTTCTGGGACTGGGTTTTCTCACTCAGGGTGGATTTTTCTAGTTCCATCCATCTGCATGCAAATTTCAAGATATCATTTCTTTTTTTTTTCCTGCTGAGAAGTACTCCATTGTGTAAATGTACCACATCTTCTTTATTCATTTTTTAGCTGACTGGCATATGACCAAAGCATGCTCAATCATATTACAAGGATATTTGTTCAACTATGTTCATAGCAGCATTATTTGTAATAGCCAGAACTTGGAAATCAGTAGGGCGGTTTCACAGAAAATTGAGATTCAACCTACTTCAGCATCCAGTGTTCATGAAGGACATTGGTTCATAATTTTTCTTTTTTGGTTGATTCTTTGCATTTTTTTCAGTATGAGAGTAACTGTAAAAAAGAGTTTTGCAATATTCCTTCTGTTTTTATTATGTGGAACAATTTGAGGAGTACAGGTATTAGCTCTTCTTTGAAGTTCTAGTAGATTTCTGCACTGAAGCCATCCAGCCCTGGGCTTGCTTTGAGAGGTTTTTGATGATTACTTCTATTTCCTTGCAGGTTATAGGTCTATTTAAATTGTTGTCCTGGTCTTAATTTAATTTTGATATGCTGTACCTATCCAGAAAATTGTTCATTTTTTTTACATTTTCCAATTTTATTGAGTACATATTTTTGTAGTATGACCTAATGATTCTCCTGATTTCCTTGCTGTTTTTTTTGTTATATCTCCATTTTCATTTCTGATTTTGTTAATTTGAATGTTCTCTCTGTATCTTTTGGTTAGTTCGGGTAAGGGTTTGTCTATCTTGTTGATTTTCTCAAATAACCAGATCTTTGTTTCATTGATTCTTTGTATTGTTTCTATTTTATTGATTTCAGACCTCAATTTGATTTTTTTCTTGTCATCTACTCCTCCTGGCTGAGTCTGTTTCTTTTTGTTCTAGAGCTTCGGGTGTGCTTTAAAAATATTAGTGTGAGCTTTCTCCACTTTATTTATGTATGCGCTTAGTGCTATGAACTTTTCTCTTACACTGCTTTCAAACAAGAATTTGGTCTTTAATATACAAAACCATCCATAAAACTTAGAATTGGACATATTTTATGTTCATTGCCTTTTCTCATAATTATGCAAGTTTTATGTCTATTATAATGTATGGTAATTATTTTAGTTTTAATACAACCACTAAATTACTTTGGTTTTGATTGCTAGCCAAAATCATATTTTATAACTTTAACTTATTGTACGATGGTTGATTTGATGTCAGGCTAACTTAAGTTTGAAAGAAAATTCAATGACCTTATGAAAAAAATGGATGGATAATACTTTTAGAATGTATGTATGATAATTGAAAATGTGTGTGTGTGTTGTTTTCTGACATGGAATGACTTTATGTTTTATTGATTTAGAATGTAGTAAAAGTACATGCATAAATGAGATCAAGTTCTTTAACTGGACTGAAAAATGTCTCAGCAGTTAATTTAACATGCTGTTTTACCAAAAGATCATACTTGAATTCCTAACACTAACTTCAGGTGGCACATAGAAACCTGTCACTCTAGGGGTCACCAGATACCTCAGGCTACTGTGGAAATCTAAACTCATTTTGATAGAAAACAAACACAGACACAGACATAAATACATATACACACACACACAGAGGAAGAGAGAGAAACACAGAGTGAGAGGCAGAGAGAGAGATCAACAGATAGAAAGACAGTACTACTATATTTATTTACTAGAATAACACTTCACAAGTATAACATAAAACATACTAACAACACCATCCTTGTAACATCTGGGTCCAGTTAATACTTAATAGTTATAGAGCACAACTATTTACTTATGAAATGAAGTTGAATATTTCAGTGATCAATTTCTATGGCTTTAGTCTCTGTTTCGTTTTTGATTAAATACATTTATCAACATTATTGGAGCCTTAGAATACACATAAATCCCATCAGGTCAATGTATTAGAAATTAAAATTTTAATAGCCCTGTTATATTCTCTGTTCATCTTTGTTCAACTTGTAGCATCATTATATATCTCCTGTATAATTTACAAAAAATATAGCAATTTAAGTAATGCAACGTGAATCCAAAGTGAGAGTGAAAGTAAAAAATAATGAAATTTAAAATAAAATATTTCTTTCATAACATGTAAAGTCATAATTCCTATGCATACCTCACAAATAACAACAATCATTGACATTACCAGTACCCAGAGATCTGAGACATTCTTTCTAATGGCCTTGTTCACAATTATCCCAGATTTCTCTCCTGTGTTTCCAGGACTTACATTCTAATTATTTCTCTTCTCTGGAACAGAATTCTTAAAATACCAGCTTTCTCTTGGGACACAACAGCAGAATATAGAATAGAGCTGCTGCCTCAATTGTAGACAGAGATGTGAATATAAATCATAGTAAGAATGAGGCCTTGTGTCCAAGAGTCATGCTCCTCTCTGATGAATGATTACGAATCCTCAAGAGTGTGTTAATTTTTTTGCAACAGATTAGAAAAGCCATGGCTTGTCACTGATCTATAAAACTCTATAGCCCCACCATGCTTTGAATTACCAATGACCCTAAACATGTTGAAGAGGCATTACACACCACTGTGACCTGCTATGAACTCATTGACTAAATTAGAATTAATTACTCAAAGTTGTTTTCCCCAGAAGATAAATTCTGTTAAAGTACATGCAGAAGTATACTGACTGATAAGCAAATCTTTTGGAAATATGTGAATTTTTTCCATATTACACACACACACACAGAGAGAGACACTGCCCTACCCAATCCACTCCTAGAGTAAGGTACAATGCTTTGGGGAAGGTCCAAGGCCTTCTCTACTATTTCTAGGCTGAGCAAGATATCTATTCAAAGAGAAAGGGTTCCAAAGAGCCCGTAGAAGCAGTAGGGATAATTCCTGGTGCCACTGTCAGTGGCCCTGTAGTCTGACTCAGCCATACAACTGTCACTCACGTTCAGAGGGTCTAGTTTGGTCCTATGCTGGTTCCTTTCTTGTTCAGTTGAAGTTGGTGAGTCCCATTAGCTCAAGTAAACTGGAAGGAAAAGAGGATGGGAGAAGGGGAGTGGGGAGGAGAACTTGATGGAACGGGTAGTCGAGATGGAGGAAGGACAGAGATGAGAGCAAGGAAAGAGATATTTTGATTGAAGGAGCCATTTCGGGACTAGCAAGAAATCTGAAACTAGATAAATTCCCAGGGATCCACAAGGATGACCCCAACTAAGACACTGAGCAATAGAGGAGAGAGTGCCTGAACTGAACTTGCCCTGTAGTCAGATGGATGAATTTCTTAAATGTCATCATAGAACCTATATCCAGAAACTGATGGAACTAGAGGCAGCATCCTGAAGTGGAGCCCTGGACTGAGCTCCCAATGTCCAATTGAAGAGTGGGAGGAGTTAGGATATTAGCAAAGAGACCATGATGGGTACACCCACTGAAACAATACCGCCTTTCACAAACACATACACTGATCTTATAAGAAATGCTTTTGGGCCAGTAGGATGACTCAGCAAGTAAAAGATCCATGGAGAAATGGCTCATGATCTGAGTTCTTGTGACACACGTAGTAGAAGAGGAGATTTTATTATTGTTAACTGTTCTCTGATCTCCATTTCCATGCAGCATTGCTAATGCACATACACACACACACACAAATATGTACATTGAAACACAGCCACACACAACCTCAAAGGAAATAAGTCTAGTTGGTTTGGGCTGGAGCCACGTGTAGGTCCAGCATGAGCCCCATGTGTAGCTCTGGCCTGTACTGATGGCTTTTTCATGAATTCATACTCCAAATATTGGGTGTTAAATGTAGTATAAAAAACCCAGAAGCAGATATTGAGGTTCAACTTGAAAATCATAAAAGCAAAGCAGCAAAGCCAATAGAGTACTCTTAACTCTAAGGAATTCTCAAGCAGAAAGAGAGTCCCTGCCTTATCCTGCCTTATATTTCTCTCTAGTGCTTGAATTAAATGCATGTGACTCTTCAGGACTAGTATTAACAGTATGAGACTGTACCACCTTGCTCTGTTTCTGCTTTGATCTTGTGTATCCAAGGTGGCCTTGACCTCACAGAGATCCATCTGCCTCTGCATCCCAAATTCTGAGATTAAAGGTGTGTAAAACCACTACTTGGTCTCTAGTGGCTTAGTTTTATGTCCTAATGTCTAGGCAAGCTTTACTTATGAAACATAAATAATATATTCACTAAATTAATTTAAGAAATAAAATTATTATATTGTCATTTTCTGATATCACAATAGTAAAACTGATGTAACATATCAAACAATTGGCATGAAGACAACATAGAGATTAATTGTGCAAAGGAGAGAATTCATAAATATACTCAGACTTATATCATTAATTAATTTTAGGCAAACATGCCAAGGCAATTTATAATCAAAATAATTTTTCAAAAGATTCTAATATAACAACTGTATATCCATGTGGAAAATGATGAACTACAGGCATTCACTCAAATGAATCATTTCAATAAAAGCCAACACATTGTAACTCAAGTAAAAAAGATAAATCAATAATGTGTCACTACAAAACACAGAACATATTATTGGCATCAGGCTAGGTAGATATCACTTAGAAAACTTATAAAATGCATACTAAAAGAAAATTGAAATTGTATAATATCAAAATAACAAAATGGTTGAGTTCAACTCTCAGAATAAAGAAAATCAGAGTAGAAGGATGGTATTAAAATACATGCCATACACTGGAGTGATATTTTTTTGCAATATGTAAAGGACTACCTTTAGGAAATAATATGCATGGATATTTTTTAAATGACTGACAGTCCAAAAGTATGATGTTAGTACATAGTTTTCAATAACCACTTCAATGATATTGACTGCAATATTAGCTATCATTATTCTAATATGTGTAAATTTATAAAGAATAAGTTTGTGTTTAGGTACAGATTTTACATTCATGTTTTTAATTAGAAATAAGAGATAATTTTTTTCTCAGTGTGTATCTATTTATTGCTTTATACTTTCTATACATTTGGATCCATTGGTTTTCTTTCTTTTTTTTGATCCATTGGTTTTCAAGAATAATGATTTGAGTCTGCACTTAATGGGGATTTTACATTTGTAGAACTAACAGAATTTTATTAGAATGTTATTTTCAAAGATAAGGTATTGCAATTTATAAAAAATCAAATACGTAGGACTTGAAATAGAAATGTCTAATAAAATTTATCATCTGTTCAGTTAATGTTAATTGAAAACAGTATATAAAATTCAAAGTATAGTGATTTGTTTCATTCAACTAACATGAATGGTGAATAAACATTGGCAAACTTTTTCATAGAATTTAGTTTGAACTTAAACAGATCCACAGGAATAGGTGTAAATACATGTGAAGGAAGGTCTTAAATATAGTTGTCTTATTAAGGATCATATTAGGTTATTAAGTAGAAAGTTGAATAAGATGAATTTGCTACATGAAATATGATGTCATTCCTCATAGATTCAGTGTAAAAATTGAAAACTATAAAATTACATAAAGAATTATAGATAAATATTTGAATTTTATGGAGACATAAAACAAGCATCATTTTCTAATGACTTTTCTTTTTTTTTTTACCAGGATGATAAGATAGGAATTTCATGGTTCAAATATTTATAGGACTCTGATTCAATGGAAATATTTGCCAATTTGGGCACAGCTATGAGTTTTCAATTGCTTCTGTTGTATGCTATACTTACCAAACTGTACATTTTTATCTTTTTGTTTGATGTTTGGTGTCTCTACTTACATTTTACCTTAAAGCCATCTATATTTTGCTCAGAATATTATTTTTACTCAAATTTCTCACCTAAGACCTTTTCTTTTGGATAAAGTAAAAACATTGGTGCTTATGTAAGGTTCCTAGAGATAATTGAGGTAAGTATCAACAGTCATCTGGAAATACTTTTCATGGTTTTTAATATAATAAGAACATGGAAGCCATTTTATAAGCATATACATATATATATATTACTGGCACATAGCATAGACATATGAAACAATGTGGCCTCCCACTAAATAGTGCCAATTATTTTAAGCAGGCAAATAAATCTTTTGAATTAGAATAACACGTAATAAAATGATGTGTATCCCTGGACTTCTGATATTTTTGAATCATGTATCAGACAGAAATATCAATAGATTCAGATATGAAGATGGGTTCACAAAATGATAATGCAACTGGAATGCTTTCCTCTCTATTGGTACAGAAGTTATAGAAAATTATAACATCATATTACAATGTCCTGGTAATGTGTTTATAGCAATGTCAGCAGAAAGAATTGCTCTCTTGAAACTTGTTTAAAAGCTTAATATAAAAAGCTATGCATAAACAAAAGGATGCCCAATATATATTATAGTTTATATGGTACTAAAGACCCAAATTATCAGCTCCTGTGTTTGCTCTACCTTTCAATTTTTTTAAATATACATCCCTTTACATGAACAAGCTACCATTACATAATGTACGCTTCTCATTAGAATCACCCTCACTTATTTTCTGATTTTAAGATTTTTAATTAGTACCATATAGGTTGCCTCTATAATAAAAAGTTTGAAGTGTAAAATTAAAGTTATCTTTTCCTAGACCTATTTAATTCCCACATACGTACTTCTCAGCTTCCTATTCAAACAACTACATTGGCTTTGGCAAGGCTTTTGGGACGGTTCATGGCCCTAATCATAGTTCAGTTGTATTAACCATAGTAATTATTATTTGTGCCAGTTAAAGGGGAGAATAACTAGAGTAAATGTAAATCAAAAATAATTGTTCACTGTCTAGAAAATATTGCTATGCTCTTTAAAAAGAGTAATATTACAGGATTTTGCCAGGGCCTTCACTGATATAACCCCCAAAACACTGAAAGAATTATTTTTATCTTTAAAAATCTCTATAACCCTGCATTTCCACACCAAAAGATATTTAGCATGTTCTTGGTCCGCCCATTATTAAAGAACTCTTATACACTTAATTGGCTTAATTACTGAGGTTGCTATTAACAATCTCACATGGACAAATTCAGTCTCATGATTTTCTATTATCAAAAAGAATGTTAACAATATTGCTATGATTTCATGACATTAGAAATTTAAACTTTGAAACAAAAGTAGTGTTGTAAGATTTTATATAACTTACTAACATAATATGTAGATTATACTTTTTAATATTTTTTATTTTTATTGTTTTTATTGAGCTATATATTTTTCTCTATACCCTTCCATTCTTCCCATTCCTCCTTTTACTCTATCCCATGATAACCATGTGTTGGGCCTCATGAGGCCTGATCATGATGCCCAGTGTAACTTCCTAAGCCTAACGTGAGTTTGGTGAGGCCTTGTGTAACTTCCTGAGCCTGGCTCAAGTTTGGAGACCTGTCTCTGGCGACTTATCCTACCCTCACCTCTGCCCAGCCACTGCTAACTTGGCAGATTTTTATTGGCCCTTGTTCCTTACCCTGTCTTGGCCCATCCCAGGTTTCTTAATTCCCATCACAATCCTATATAAGTCCCTGCTTGATGTCTTTAAATGAGTTCCTGCTTTGACAGACTCCCAACTCAGCTGCTGTGTTTCTCCCTGGTGCCTAAGGGGAAGTGCTGAGTGTCAACAGTCATCATCCCATTCAGCCACAGGAAGAGTCTGGTGGTTCTGCCTCTGCCCTGGCTCTTGTCAGAGCAGACAATCTGGTAACTGCATTCCCAATTTGTTCAGGGTATCTTGCCTTTTGTTAATTATACTTTTATACAAGTATTTGAGCATGTGAATAATTAAGCAAAGGGGTATTGCATTCCAGTTTTGAAAAATAGGTAATTAAAAGAAATCAAAGTCCAAGTCTGTTAAAACTAATCTCATCTACATAGTACCAACATTATGTATTCTCTGAAATCTTTCCCTTTATTTAAAGTTTTTGAGACTTTCATACATGATTATCCAATTTTAATATTGTTACTACTACTCCCATATCCTACATTTCCTCTCAAGTTTATAACTTTCATTTATTTGTTATTACATGTGTGTGTGGTGGGGGTGAATACAAGCCACTGAGTCCATTCATTGTTTGCACTTGTATATTTAGTGTTGTGCTTTTGTATACCCATTTAGGGTTCACTGCTTAGGATTGAAAAATGCACCAGGTAATTACCTTGGATTTAGCTGACTCTTGCTCCCTTAGCAGATATTTATTTTCTGTAGCTTTTTATCTATAGGAGAATCCTTATGACATTCTTCTTATGTTGGCATTTACACTAGTGCTATTCTTATGTATATCATAGATACAATGTTGCTGAGATTTTATGGTTGCAGCTTCTCTGGCACATTTGAAAGTCACTATCACACAAAGGAGACCTGGTCCTCTGAATCTTCCAGCTTCTCTGTCTCTTCTTCTACGATGTTCGTAGAAATATCTATATTTCTATATATAGATAAAATTGGAGATTTATCAATCAGGCTGTGCCCCATGAGTCACTTGATCTCTATATTTTTAAAGCTATATCCTGTTTATTTTAATATTATAGCCACAGCAGTTCTTATTTGCTTTCTTTGCTGTAAACCTATCCATATGCTAATCCTTACTCCCCTGTTCTCTGCATCTGGATGAGTTATTTATTTGGACAGAACTCTACTTCAGTTGCTCAGGAAGAAGCTTCTTGTTGAGGCATATAAGATACACTTATCTGGGGTATACGGATATAAATTTAGAATAAAGTTAGAAATTATGTTGTCTTAGAAAAATGAAAGTAATAGATTCTGAAGGATCTATTTCCTTTTTCATTGCTCATATTATGTTGGACAGAATTCTAATTTGTAAAGGGAAAGATCATATTGATTTCCATAGTGGCTGTATAGGTTTACACTCCAAACAGCAATGGATAAATTTTCACCATGTGGGTGGAGCAAAGGGAAAATTTATCCATTAGAATCAATCTACTCAGCAATAACATTCTTGGATATATACACAAAGAATATTCTATCCTAATACAAGGATACTTGTACATGTATGTTCATTGAAGATTTATTTACCATACCAAAACAAGATGGAATGAATGTAGGTGTTCCTCAGCAGATGAATGAGTAAAGATATTGGAGTACATTTACATATTTACTAAACTGTTAAAATATGAAATCATGAAATTCTCAGGCAAATGGGTGGAAACAGAAATAAACTGGATAAGAAAGATAAAAATGATATGTTTTCACTTATAGGTGGGCATTGGTCATTAAGTAAATGAAAACTAATGTACATTCTGTAGACCCAGAGAAGTTAGGTAAGGAGGGGGTATCTTGGGAGAAAATAAGGATGTCCTTGTGTGGGAGAAATAGAATAAATTTTGTAGGCTAACTGAAAAAAGGGACAGGAGTTGGGGTAATCAAGAGAGGGGTAGCAGTTGTGATAAAGGAAGAGAGCAAGAAGAGACAAAATTGACAGACATTTTGGTAGTGGTGTGGAAAGCCAATATAGTGGAAAAGTACTGGAATCTATATAGTTCATCCTATTGAGGCCTTCTAATAATGGGGATAATATTACTCAATTGGAATTCTCTTGTAGACAATTCAGGCTTCCAGTGGCAGGACTTGATAGCATTCAATTGAGTTGTTGGACAAGGGGCTTGTGTTGGTTTGAAAGAAAAGGATCCCCATAGAGTGGACTATTGGAAGCTGTACATATGTTGAAGTAAATATGATCTTGCTGAAGGAAGTATGCCACTTTGGGAGTTGGCTTTTTGGTCTTCTATTCTCAATGTAAACACAGTCTCCTTCTAGTGACTGTGGATCAAGATGTAGGACTCTCATCTTCTCCAATACCAT
>LOJH01029186.1:0-17123 GCA_001685095.1 Ellobius talpinus | reverse complement strand
TCCAGGACAGGCTCCAAAGCTACAGAGAAACCCTGTCTCAAAAAAAACCCAATACACCCCCTCATATGTGTGTGTCTGTGTGTTTGTGTCTGTGTGTGTACACATATCTATCAGAGTTGTGCTGTTATCTGTGAACTAAAAGGAAAGCACTACTACAAACAACTATCATTTAATTAGAATTTTAAGTGTGTTTCATTCTGAATATATATAATTTTTAACTATTGTGTTAAAATAAAACTTTTTTAAAAAAATACTCATGTGCAACAGTGTTTTAAATTTTTATTAGCAAACCGTTACTGAACCCATGATGTATTTGTTGACAAAACCCCCTTAAATTTACTATAAATTTGTATTTTTTCGTTAGGCACAATCTGATGAAAAGGCGCTAATTGCCAAACTGCACCAACATGTTGTCGCTCTTCAGATTGGTGAGGCCACTGCTCTTGGGAAGTTGGAGTCGGTTACATCTAAACTCCAGAAGATGGAGGCCTACAGTTTGCGCCTAGAGCAGAAACTGGATGAGAAAGAACAGACCCTCTACTACGCTCGCCTGGAAGGCAGAAACAGAGCAAAACACCTGCGCCAAACTATTCAGTCTCTGCGAAGACAGTTCAGTGGTGCCTTACCCCTGGCCCAGCAGGAAAAGTTCTCCAAAACGATGATTCAGCTGCAAAATGACAAACTGAAGATAATGCAAGAAATGAAAAGTTCTCAACAAGAACACAGGAATATGGAAAACAAAACACTGGAGATGGAATTAAAATTAAAAGGCTTGGAAGAATTGATAAGCACTTTAAAGGATGCCAGGGGAGCTCAAAAGGTAAAACTTGAACTGAAATTCAGTATTCCTATGTTATGTAGTGACGTTGGTGTGATCTGTAGCTGTGTGAGACGTGCATTTAAAATGCGAGCTGTAATTAGCTAGATTTTATAAATTTAGAATTTGGACTTTCCTAAGCAAGGCTCTTTACCAAAATACTTTAAATATTCTAAAAAAGCTCTAATAATTTTTAAGTGTAATAATTTAAATGATTTAATAGTTATTAGTTGATTTCTACTGTGCACAAATATTTTCTATTTGAATTGTTTTCTGTTTTTACTTGTAGATATTGCTTGTGAATATTTGCAGTTTTCATAGATTTCCACATTTTATTTTTTTAATTTATCTATTATGTATAGTGTTCTGCCTCCATGTATACCTGGAGGTCAGAAGGCACCAGATCTCAGTATAGATGGTTGTGAGCCACCCTGTGGTTGCTGGGAATTGATCTCAGCATCCAATGCTCTTAACCTTTGTGCCATCTCTCCAGGCCTCCACATTTATTTCTTCAAGATTAATTTTTATCATCATTTAGGAAGAATTAAGTATAAATAATTATCTTGTGGTTAAATCCTATTCTCTGTGCACTTATTGGACAGATTCCTCAAAATTTGTTCTTTGACAATTTTATATGTGTATATAACAGATTCTGGTCACACCTATCAGTCTGTTTTATTGTATCCTCCTCTTCCACCATTTCCCCCTCCCCGACCACTTCTTCCCATCAAATCCTTGTTCTATGTTTATGTTTTTGTTTTCATTTTGTTACTGACTGAGCTTGCCCAGCACCACTCCTGTGAGCATGAGTGTGAAACTGTCCACTGGAGCATGAGTGAGTCGCCAGTGGCTGTCACTGTAGACAAGGGTAGGATCTCTAATCTGAACAGTAGTACCAGTGAGGCAGTGCTGACTTCAGTCAGTGCCGTGAATGAAACTGAACGCAAATGTTAACTAATTTCTGTTTACTCATTTGAAAATAATTTGAAGAATATTTTATTTTAATGTTGTACTTACTTGCCTTGCCTACGAACTGACTTCTTTCATCTTGGTACAGTTTGCCATTAATTTCAAGTAATATCATGACCAGTTATCTAGCATTTATATTCATATATAATTTAGGTAATCAATTGGCATGTCAAAATAGAAGAGCTTCGCCTTCAAGAACTTAAACTAAACAGAGAACTAGTCAAGGGTAAAGAAGAAATCAAATACTTGAATAATATCATCTCTGAATATGAGCAGACCATCAACAGTCTCGAGGAAGAAATCGTTCAGCAGAGCAAGGTTTCATTTTCTATTTCTTTTCTTTTTAAGGCTTTAAACGACAGATCATTACATTTTAACTGTATTATTGTGATAAAATATAGTTCCTGTTATATTGAGTAACAAAATAACCTACTTCTTGCTTCTTAAACTCCAAACATGAAAATTGATTTAGTTGTTATAGAAGTCTTTTTTTAATTTTATTTTTTTGACAAGAACTTTAAATCTTTTTTATTGCTTTATAAATAATTCCATTCAAAATTTCCACTTCCTTCCCTCCTCCCATTTCCCTCCTGCTCCCCCACTCACCCTCCACTCCTCCCCCTCCAGTCCTAAGAGAGGACAAGGAACCCTGCCCTGTGGGAAGTCCAAGGCCCTCCCCCTTATATCCAGGCTTAGGAAGGTATGTATCCAAATAGACTAGGATCCTAAAAAGCCATAGTAGAGACACATCCCGGTACCATTATCATTGGCTTCTCAGTCTGCCCCAATTGTCAGCCACATTCAGAGGNTTGGTGAGCTCCCATTAGCTCAGGCACACTGTCTCAGTGGGTGGACCAATCCCTTGCGGTCCTCACTTTCTTGCTTATATTCTCCCTCCTTCCACTCTTCAACTGAATTTTGGGAGGTCAGTCTAATGCTCCGATGTGGGTCTCTGTCTTTATCTCCATCTGTCATCGGAGGAAGGTTCTATGGTGATATTCAAGATTCATCAGTCTGACTGTGGGACAAGGTCAGTTCAGGCACCCTCTCCTCCACTGCCCAGGGTCCTAGCTGGGGACATCCTTTTTAAGCTTAAAAAAACAGTATGTCAGCAAGCTTAGTTGGTAAGTTAATGTTTCTTTTATGTTAGTTATTTGACTCCTTCAATCAGGTCTCTGCATGTTGTCATTGCTGATTTAGAACACAGCATGGGGTAGAAAAGGTAGATACTTAAGAGCTAGACAATACTTATAAAGCACACCCTCGCCACAGACATTGTGATCTGTGTGCTTAGGTCTTTCTTCTGTATCCTAGCTACTTATGCTCATACTTTCACTGTCTGAAGATTGTCAGTTACATTTTCTTGCCAGTGAACTGCAAAGGCTCCTTGGTATTGACTAGGAAATTGTGCCATATGGGAGGGCTTGCTTTTATTTTCTAAACAATGTTTGCCATCCTCTCGTGTCTTACATATTTGTTTGTTATTGCTTGTTTCTTACTTCCTGGGCTGTAAGTTCCTTGGTGACAGGGACTATGTTGTGTTTATTGTTATGCTTACATTGCCCCAAATAGTACTTTGAAAATATGTTTCATTAGACATAATTGGGATGGATGGATGGATGGATGGANGGACGGACGGACTCATGACTAGATTAAAATTCTGATTTTACACCTGTGATTTTAGGAAGTTGATTGACCTCCTAAGTTTGTGTCTTTTCCCATATAACAAGAGTGCAAGTAGTGACAGCAAAGCTGAGGGTTAAGTAAGAAAATACATATCCGCCTGTTAATGATCAATGTCACTGGGTATGTGCCTAACACAAATAAATGTCTCTTTCAGTTTCATGAAGAAAGACAAATGGCTTGGGATCAAAGAGAAGTTGAGCTGGAACGCCAACTAGACATTTTTGACCGTCAGCAAAATGAAATACTCAGTGCAGCACAAAAGGTATCAAAAATGATTATGTTTGATGCTTCTCTGAATTAGATAGCTTTTTAACTGTAAGATGTATGCTTTATGTGAATTGTCCTGAGTTTCTTTGTTTAAAGACAAGTTAAATTTAGTTCATGATTTTTTTCATACATTTATAAGATATAATATTGTTTCCTCAGTATTATACTGCTGTTTTTAAAACATATTATTTCTCAATAGTTGGAAGAGGCTACAGGATCAATGCCAGACCCCAGCTTGCCCCTTCCAAACCAACTTGAAATTGCTCTAAGAAAAATTAAGGAAAATATTCGAACAATTCTTAAAACACAAGCAACTTGCAAGTCACTAGAAGAGGTAATTTGAAGAATTTGTGTTTTGATTGGTATATTATTGGGTATGTTTATGGAATTTTATAAATAATATTTACTAATGTCAATAAAGTATAAAATGGTGGATTTCTTGCTAATTCCACTTTTTTATTCTTATATACTATTTATAATAGCTGGTAATGAATAGTCCATGCAGTTAATATGAATTTACCACTCATTTGTTTACTGCATTCTACTTTTGGGAACACTGAATGTAAAAGCGAGCATCAAGGGTAATAAAAGGCATTTAATTGTAGCTTTCTGAACAATATATTACCTTCCCTTAACTGCTCTTTTCATTGATATTTATTTTATCATTTATTTTGTAGTATATGCTGTAGATCCTATTTTAGTTTCTTTGTTCATTTTATTTGTGAGTATGTAAAGTTGAGGCAAAAGAAGTTCTTTAATCTAGGTACAGAATTTGATTAATAGATGGTTAAGTCAGCTCTTTAAATTATTTATAAAATAATATAAGCTGAATATTTAAATTTTAGTTTATATCTAAATATATTAGTAATTGCATTTAAGAAGAATTTCTTGTGCAAAATTCTACCTATTTAGTCAATTCAGGAAAGTTAATTTAAAATTTTTGAGTTATATGAAATGCTATAAAATTACTAGTTTTAAAATATCTGTGGTAATCTTACTGAATATTAAAACTTCTTTTCTGTTTTGGTGTGGTAAACTTCCCAGTGCAAAGCCGTGATTCGTTTACCTATTCTATGAAATCCCAGTCTTACCCTCGAGTAACTGCTCTGCATTATCTTTCTAGCGCTCTGTCAGTCTCTGACGTCAGGGGAGTGGTTTGATTGTATTTTCCTCCTAATTCTTGCAGCACCCATTTCTAGTTCTAAACTGCAAGGTATAAATAAAGTCAATTAATTACATGTTATGTTCACTCTAAACAAGTTTTTAACAAGTGATAATCTTAAGTAAATTAAAATAAAAATGTAAATAAATGAACTGTTGCAAAGAAATGTACTAAATAGAATTTTATTGTTGAACGACTGTTACCCATACGTGAAACATGAAGCGAGACTACTTGCTTGCCTGTATGTGGCTAAAATTCATCTGAAGCATTTCAAAGGACAAGCTGAAATGTAATAATTTATTGTGACTTTACTACAGAAGCTACAAGAAAAAGAATCTGCTTTACGGTTGGCAGAGCAGAATATTCTGTCAAGAGACAAAGTAATCAATGAACTGAGGCTCCGATTGCCTGCCACAACTGATCGAGAAAAACTTATAGCTGAGCTTTACAGAAAAGAGCTGGAACCAAAATCTCAGCACACAATGAAAATCGCCCAACAGACCATTGCTAACATGCAGGCAAGGTTAAATCAGAAGGAAGAAGTCCTGAAGAAATACCAGCATCTTCTGGAAAAAGCCAGAGAGGTATTTGTTACGCTGTTGTTTTACTTCTCGTGTATTTCAATCAAACAGCACAAAATATTTCTCTTAATGTGGTAGTTCATTTTTGCTTTCAGATGATTCTATTTAGGACTTGTTGCATTCACATGATTGGATTACAGATCTGTCAGTAAAACTGGCAGTTTGTGTACGTGTATCTTCTTCCTCTTGTGGACTGAGGTAAACGAGAGTATCTGCTATTCGGAGACATGGGTGGTTTAGAAAATGTCAGGTGGATTTATGAGTGAAAATTGAAACAGTAAGGTTAACAATTCTCCACAGGGGTGGTCTGTGGAGATCTAATTCTCTGGAGCAGTAGGAGAGATCTAGTAATATAAAATGTTCCAAGAAACAAATTAAGGGTGATAGATGCATATTATTTTAGCGTTAAGAATAAATAGTAAGACTTGGGTGGTCAGCATGAACGTATGCTAGCAGAGATGTATAATGGCCTAATATACGTATGCATGAAGAGATTATATCTTTTCGGTTCTGAGGTTTTGGAAGATTAAAAATTAACTGAGAACATGAATGTATTTCAGTCATAATTTACAGTACAGATTAACTTTCTGTGAAACAGGAGCAAAGAGAAATTGTTAAGAAGCATGAAGAAGACCTTCATGTCCTTCATCATAAATTAGAACTACAGGCTGAGAATTCACTCAATAAATTCAAGCAGACAGCCCAGGTAAGGTTCTGAGAACGTTGTTCTATTCTTTATTGAGATGTGAGATCACATAATTTAAAATTTACCTCTTCATATCTCAGAACATACCTACCTTTGTGTTAACAAAATAATCTTATGAAAAGCATCTCTGTGCTGAAAACATGATCAATTTTTTAACCCAAATCTAACCCTCAGTAATATTCAGTGCTTATAGAATCATATTTCTGTCTCTTGCCATGGACTGAAAGCCTCCTATGTTATGAGTCTACTCTTTTTTTTCAAATTCCATAATTTGTATTTATTTTCCAACTTTTGAATTAACCTCCTACTTGCCCCCATCAATCAATCTGTTCTTTATGTGTTGAAAGTGGCCCTGATTCTCTTAAGCCACAGCTTTAAGCTCCTCAAGCCTTACCTCATTACTTCATCGTCATAACCCTCCCCTGCACCTACATGCTGGCTAAAACACAGGGCATACAAAGAGTACAGACTATATCCTGTCTTCCCGATCCTTCTTTTCCTCTCAGATTGTAGACTGCATTCTTCATAAAGAAATGTATAGGATGAGTCATACATAGTCTCAGATCACACTTATTCATTACTAATCCTTTCATATCTCATAGGATTTACTAAACCAGTCTCCTGTTCCAGTACCTACCAACAGGCATTTCATCCGTCTGGCCGAGATGGAGCAGACAGTAGCAGAACAAGATGACTCTCTGGCCTCACTTCTTAACAAACTAAAGAAAGTGTCAAAAGATTTGGAAAGACAAAAAGAAATTACTGAGTTAAAAGTCAGAGAATTTGAAAGCATCAAATTACGGTAAATCTTAGAAATCTTTTAAAAATGAGCAAATGGCAGTAAGGCTGTGTTGAAGCCTGTGTGAGCATTGTCGCGAGACATTTGTGTGTGTCATTTTGTCCACAGGACTCTGCAGCTCATTGCTTTACAGGAATAAGGCTAGGAAGGCTCAGTAATGTGGTGAGTGGACATGAGACAATCACAGGTTGTAGTCAGTCTTACTCAGAAGCCAATTTATTTTCTTCTCTAAAGTCTTATTTTTAACACTTCCACTGTCCACTTCATCCTCTATAAATGAAAATGGCAGTGCTTCCTTGGGTTCCTCAGAGTGCTGAGATGAATGAAGTCCCTATGGTACTATGTACAAGCGTAGCTTGACAATTAGAAGCTCACATATAAATTGCTTTTGTTTAAACACCTAACAGTGTGTGATAAAACAGAGGCTCAATAAGTGTTTGTTAAATAAAGATATCAAAAACTATAGTGTCAGAATGTTCACAGCATCCTACATATTAAATATTGTAATTTAATTGGGCTGTGGTGGTGCACACCTTTAATCCCAGTGCTCAGGAGGCAGAAGCAGGCAGACCTCTGTGACTTCAAGGCCAGCCTGGTCTACAGAGTTCCAGGATAATTAGCCAGGGATACACAGAGAAACCTGTCTCAAAAAACAAAAAAATTAAAAAAATTAAAAAAAAGATTGTAATCATTTTTTTTTAGAAATAGACCTTTAAACCTAAAATTGGTATAAGGTTGTTCAGTTCCTAATGATAGAACCATCTCTCTGGGCCTGAACTCTATCTGATGAAAGTGAGAATGTTGACCCTCTTATGATTCTATTTCCTTTCTGATGGCCTGTTAGAACTTTGACTGTTTACTCTTGGACCCAAGACACAGTTATGCCCGTGTGACGGGAACCCCACAGAGCTGGTATCCACTGCCAACACACTGGGGTTTATTGATTACAAGTTAGCTAACTTGGACCATAATCCAACACGCCACCACAGGGTGTGGGGGAAAATGGCCCCAAGCTCTCAGGGTAAGGGGTTTTTAAAGGGAAAAACTGCAAGCAGGGTGGCACAAGCCTTGGTGTTTTGGGATTGGATAAAAAGTATACAACTTTTGAATTCATTGTTTGGGGTATAGGGGAATTTCACCACAGTCAAAACCAGTTAATCAGGTACCTACAAAGATGTTTGAACCAAGCAGATGTTGTTTGGACACCCTGGTGGGTCACTTTGACCAGGGCAGGCACAGTTTTTTGGGAATGTTTATGACCTTGCTGGGCTGCACTCACCCCCATAGTTAGGTCCTGTCTAAAATGGAGTTCTTTCTCAAATGGAGTTTGTTCTGCTCTTTCAATACCTCCCAAAGTTATCACATTTGTGAATATGTAAGTAGTTGCCACTTGAGATTTTTTTTCTTAAAAATAGTATATTGCTTTTGTCTTAGGTTTTCTCATTCTATTGAATATATAGGAGAATTTATGTTTTTGTATTTAATCTAAGCCATGTACTTGATTATAAAATTACATTTTTTATAATCCTTTTTCATTTCTTTGTTGAGACATGTCTCACTAGCGTAGAGTGGCCTAGAAATGGATGGTGTAAGCTGTCCTCAAGCTCTACTATAATCTTCTGCTTCATCTGCCTCAGTGCTGAGATCATAGACATAAACCACTGTGCCATACTGAAAATTACTTAAGCTTTTACATCTAATTCCTAAATGCAAAAAATGATACACTTACTGAAATAACTTGCATGTATAGTCTTTTACCATATAAAGTACTAGTAGTCATGGCTTTACACCTTTGTAAAGTTGTTTTGGTTTTTTCAATTAAAATATTACTTGCAATACCCAGTCTGGTAAATACACATGGTTGTTTCTCTCAGGCTCCAGGAGAACCATGCAGGAGAGTTGAAGAAAGCACAGGCAGAAGTAGAGGACTTAAGGCGTGCTCTTGTCCAAGCACAGAAGGAGGCTCACAGTTTGAAGTCTGAACTCCAGGCTCAGAAAGAAGCAAACTCAAGAGCTCCCACAACCACAATGAGGAATCTAGTGGACAGGCTAAAGAGCCAACTGGCCTTGAAGGAGAAGCAACAAAAGGTAAGTGGCAGATAGATAACCACTCAGGAGAAAGGCCTAGAGAAGGCCTGGAGATGTGTAAAGGATGCTAGCAGAGCTGTTACAACGACAGGGTGAGCTTTATCTCATGCCTTCAAAGGACGGTACTTCGCATGGCTCTGCAGTGGTAGTGCTATGTTAAAATGTAGATAAAGTCCAATTTATCTTTTTATGCTTGGTGATTTGTGAATTACTTTCTCATTTTCCATGGGGTTTTCATGTAGCTGAAATAATTTTGAACAATTTAAGGTGTTGGGGTGGTATAAAGGAAGAAGGATTTAAGCTGGCCACAGTGACTTGTGGGAAGAGATGCTCAATAGATTTAATATGGAGTAGTAGTTTGGCTGTTTTGTTTTGTTTTTATTTATCTCATACTTGATAAGTGGGTTAGAAGATGCTACATTTCCCCCACCTTAGTTCATAAATTTTATGGGCAAATATTTTAAACAATGTCTTATAACATTACTCAACTGCCTAAATTCAGTAATTTCATATGAATGGATGCATAATGTGATTTTTTTCTAAGTGAAGAATTTATTGCTAATATATAAAGTTGGAAATTTTCAAATAAAATATTCTTTTATAATATGAATTGCTTGGTATAATGATTGCTTCTGAAAATGATTGTCAGGGTTTTGAACTATTTCTGAAGAACTGAAAAAGTTACAAAGGAAATTCAGTTGAAAAAGTTCGGAGTTTGTGAGTTATATTTACTCAAATTCATTTTGTTAATCTTTCATTTGTTTGTTGAGACAGGTCTCACTCTGTAACCAGGCTGGTTTAAAACTCCCTAGGTGTAAGCTGTCCTCAAGCTCACTGTACTCTTCTGCCTCAGCCACCTTGGTGCTGATGAGATCATAGGTGTGGGCCATACTTAAAATTACATAGGATTTTGCATTTAATAGAATAGTTGTAGAAAGTAATAGTGCTTATTTTGCATTTTATTTTGCTCATGTACATTGTTAATTTTCCAGTAAAAATGTTTGTATATTGTAATTTTTAGGCACTTAGTCGAGCCCTGTTGGAACTCCGGGCCGAAATGACAGCTGCAGCTGAAGAACATATTATTGCCGTAACTTCTCAGAAAGAGGCAAATCTCAATGTTCAGCAGGTTGTTGATCGACATACGAGAGAGCTAAAGGTGAGTATCCGCGCACAGATTAGTATGGCCAGATATGTGGTCAGTTCTGAGGATGTTTTTGAACTGTTGCCTAATTAGACCAATATACACACACAGTTTTAAGCAGTATATTCTTGTGTTACTCAGATATTGACTATCATCTTGAGGATTTTGAAAAAGATGGACTACTATGAGTTATTCTTACTAATAGAACCCATTGAAGAAAGAACATTTTATTTAGAAAATTTTAAAGCATTTTTAGTACATTATCAAGTATTACTGGGATTCAGGTCCAGCATGGACAAACATTCCACCACTGACCTAACTTCCAGCCCTCAGAATTCTTTTAAGGCTGTTTTGTTGCGACAATTTCAGGTTCACAACAAAACTGAGAAGACCAAGAGACCGGCAGATATACCAAACATACCTAGCTTCTTCCATAACTGCCATTCCCCCACCAGTATGACGTCATTATTTACTTCTCCTAAGACATTTTATCTATAGAGCGAGCTGTCGGCTCTGACACCTTTTCTTCAAGTAAATTAATTTTTCCTTTTTTAAGACAGGGTTTTCCTGTAGCTTTAGAGCCTGTCCTGGAACTAGCTCTTATAGACCAGGCTCACAGAGATCTGCCTGCCTCTGCCTCTCAAGTTTTGGGATTAAAGGCATGCGCCACCACCATCCAGCTAGTAAATTAATTTTTAACAATATACTTTATTACTTTCTTATCTGGCCAGTAAGCTTAGTGATTTAAAGTTTTTTTCCTAAATATATAGTTCATAATAACTCTTAATTTGTTTTTTCCCCAGAAAGATTCTTTATAGAAAATTTCATATATATTGTGATAAAATTAAAAATCTAATTGCTTTCATTTTTTTAGTTTTATTTTCTTCTGATTTTTTTCATATATGTCTTTTATTTTCATTAAATATTTTGGAAAGTAGATTTTCATTAATTTTTAAAAATAGACTGTTGTACTTTTCAATATAGTGATCATAAAAAAATCTGTTAACTAAATAAATGTATAAAAAGGAAAAGTCCTTTACTGTTATAAGTTTAGTATTCTATTCATATGAAAGACTCTCTTGAGTTTTTCATCTTTTCATATCCATTTTTCAAAACTTTCTCCAAGATATAATTTTCTTTTAAATACATTATAATAACATTAATTAATATTGCTAATAATACTATTTGACCTTAATAATTTATCCAATAAAACACATACTGGGTGGTGGTGGCCCACATAGGCAGGTGAATCTCTGTCAGTTCAAGGTCAACCAGGTGTACAGAGAAAGTTCCAGGACAGCCAGGGCTCAAAAAAACAAAAACATAGAAAAAACAACCCACTTATACACTTAGTTGAGTAAGCCATTCCAGAACAAATAATAGCATGTTTCGGCCACTGTCTTGGTTCAGAACAGCTAAGAATTCCTGGGTTTACAGTCGTAGCTGCTGTCTCAGGCTGACTCCCATGTCTTGTCCTTACACTTCACAAAGTGTTGAAGTCAGAGATTTAGGTTATGCAAATTGTATGTTTTAGAATCTGTAAAACATTGTTGTGTATGTTGGAAGGTACTGTTTTTTTTATATTTTACCTATAATGAAACATTTTTCAATAAAGTTTTGTTTTAACTGTTGAAAATTGTTTTTGAATCCTTTCCTTTTCTTTTAGTGAACTTGTTTCATTTGGCATGAACGAGGGAAATATCTGTAGTTTCTAGTTTTCCCTTGTGTGCTGTATTTAAAACTCTGTAGTGGAATTGTGTTTCTAATGCATATTAGTAGTATAACTTCAGGTTTTTGTTGTTTTATCTTTAATACTTGAGAAAGATTTGTGAATAACGATTTTATCTCTTATTAGTCACAAATTGAAGATTTAAATGAAAATCTTTTAAAATTAAAAGAAGCTCTTAAAACAAGTAAAAACAAAGAGAATTCTCTAGCTGACAACTTAAATGATTTAAATAATGAACTGCAAAAAAAGCAAAAAGCTTATAATAAAATCCTTAGAGAGAAAGATGGAATTGATCAAGAAAATGATGAACTGAGAAGACAGATTAAAAGACTCTCCAGTGGGCTACAGGTAATACTGTATTTAATTCAGATAATGTATAAGGCATGATTCTTACTCAAACTGTTTTGTTTTTTCTTGTTGTTGTTGTTGTTTGGTTTTGGTTCTTGGTTTTTTGAGACAGGGTTTCTCTATGTAGCCCTAACTGTCCTGGAACTCACTCTGTAGACAAGGCTGGCCTCAAACTTGGAGATCCACTGGCCTCTGCCTTCCAAGTTCTGGGTTTAAAGGTGTGTGCTACCACCACCCAGCTCTTTGATTAGTTCCTTGAGTGACCTCTGTTGTATTATTTGTCTGTAGTGGGCCATGTACAGTGGTAGCTTTCATGTTATACTTATATTCAGAATCATGTAGAAAATGTGATTAATGTTAGCCTCACAAAATTTCTATAATTAGAATATTTAATGTGTCCTTTGATATTTCTCATGTAAAGTTATATCTTAATGTTTTCAGAGCAAACCTCTGCTAGATAATAAGCAAAGTGTAATTGATGAACTTCAAAAAAAAGTTAAAAAACTTGAAAGCCAACTGGAAAGAAAGATGGATGACGTCGACATAAAACCAGTGAAGGAAAAGGTATGTGAAATGCACTCATTAATAGTTTAAACTAAATGAAGCATTTATTGATAAACAGAATTTACTCTAATAGTTCGAGACACACTGTTTATGGTACTGAATAAAGCTGAGATGTCTAAGACAGCTTTTTGACCTTTAGAAGAGTTGCACTGCCTTTGAGAACACCCCTGCAGTACACCTCCATGTCATTTCCTGATACTGGACCATCTGTGCCTCTTCCCATCTCCCCATCTGCTCATCTCATTGCTCAGTCCTAGCGAAGGGTTCCCTTACATGCTGCACAATCACCTACTTCATTCTCCCAGAGATTATTTATATTTCTGGAAGTCAGATTACTCTTTGAATACATTAAAAAATAAATATTTATCAGGAAATGTTTTGTAATTTCAAAAGGATACTTATAAGCTGACTTGAATAAATAAGGTTAGAAACTAATTTGGAGAAAGCATATTGAAGGGTATTAGCAGGCTGAAAGACCAGCTCTCAAGGCTACTCCCAGGGTTTGTAGAAAACCCCACAGCATAGTGAAAGTGAACTTAAGGTTCCTCTATCTGAGGGGTACGGAAGAAATTCATTCATGTGCTGTTCTGGTCATGCTCGTTATTATTCTATCTTTTGTTTTCTAATTTTCTTCTAAGTTCCAATTCTTTCTAGTTCTTTATTTCAATTTTCTGTTCCAGTTCTCTTTAGTTTCAGTCCTTTTTTGCTTTTTTGTTCATGTAGCTTAAATATATATTTTTTTACAGGAGGCTTGAGGCAATAAGACAAAAGTTGCAAGAGTTACATCTCATTGGTCATAGCACATTACTTGAGTAATCAATAAAGAACTGATCCATTTACAATGGCAATACAAGGTTTCAAGATTTCTGGTGGAAGACTGACCAGAGGCTGGGGCACAGTACCTGATGAGACATAGGACTTTATCAGGCAGACTTGGCAAGTGAAGAATTGGCATGATTTTTTAGGTTGTTTGTGTTCATAACCTTGGTTAGACATCTCCAACTCTGACCTTGTGCATATCTGTAAAGTATTTAACATATGATCCATTTACAGAAACATTCAGTCTAGTTTGAACTTGGCTCTGAGGAAGAAATGAGCTAATTGTGTGTAGTTTGAGTGAAAGGAACAAAGCAGGCTTTTAATTGTCTTACTGTCTTTATGGGACAATAGATCTAATTATGAGGCATATCCTAGTATATTTTCTATATATCAAAATTATACAACTTAATAAGTCATCTTCCTGATCATCCACAGATAATGTGCTCATAAGATTGAAATGCAATCATGACCTTACATATACACATTATATGAGATTACATATTGCAGCACAGGTATTGGGGAGACACCATAGCTGCATTTGCACTTGTGAAATTACAGACAGGAGCAACAGTTTTCAGAGCTGATGGTCCTTCTCCTCCATCAGAGAATCACTCCCCGGTGGGTTGACATTGGAACACTAGTTGTCACCTGCTGCAACTGCTATGGCCTCCGACGAGGGTCTCTAGTATTGGAGGAGATTGTTTGAATTCAAACAATACTCCAAGCCTTTTTAGACACGACATTCCATTCATAATAAACATTATGTTTTATATTTCCTGTATTAGTCTAAATGAAATTTAAAGTCAACATAAGCTTCTATAATTTCAATAATGTTATAAATGTACTAAATGAAATTGGTAAAAGTGTAAAAATAGTTTATAAAAGAATGAGCATGATAATACATTATTCATATATCAACATGTATGCTAGAAAAATAAGGTAGCCGTGTATTTGTTCCTTATGTAGCATTATTGTGAGTTCAGAGCTCTAATAGACTCTGATGTATATTTTGTAAAAATGTGTTTTAATTACAGTTTAAATGATCTAAATTGTATTGCTGCTCATAACTTGATTTCCGGTATGGTAAGCAATTGTTGATAGTATTTTTAGCAAAATAATGTCTAAGCTTTATTTCTAAAAGGCAATTGCATTCTTATTAAATTCAAGGTATAGGGAAAACATTATAAAAAATGTTTGGTGTTCATATGGTAAAATGGAATTAAATCTTGGTCTATACAATTGTTAGAACTGTTTTAGCTATGTAAACACCCGGGAGTGTTCAGAACATGGGACTGTTGTGTATCACATAGCTTTCTTTTGTACCTTTTATTGTACTACTAGCAACCATACCACTACCATCAGTTACCAGATAGCTTACTCCTATAAGACCCTACAGCCTGCCCTTTTCTATTTTTAGTAGCACTCATCACCACTTAACTTACTCAGTATATTTATAACTTTTTATTGTGTATATTGCCACCACTCAAGTTTGTTTAACAAATAAAAATTGTAAGATTTGCAAACCTTACCCTTTATATCTGGTTTACACACCTTCTGCTCTTCATATCTAGAATACAGCAGGCACATGGGCAGCACTAAGTAAATACATATTGGATGGTAAAGTAATGTGCATTTAGACCAGAGTGAGCGACACTATTAGGAAATTGCGATGCTATGACGAGATTGAAGTGGTCATTCACATAGAATTATTTTTTAGAAGCTTCCTTAAGTAAACCATGTATGTGAATTTTCATTTAACTTCTTAAGGTTATTGGAATTAGTTCAGATGTTCCCTGAGCCTTACCTGTCAAGTAATGCAGAAAGCCTACTTAAATTGAAGGCCTTTTTCCCTAAGTTTGCCATACCTAATGGTTCTAGAATTTATAAAATAGAATGAACTATTTATATATTAACTTGAAAGCATAATTCAAAATGTGGATTGGTATTTAAAATGAGACTAAAAGTAATACCAACAGTTTTATAACCATTCATTACTGTTTACAGAGTGCTAGAGAAGAATTAATTAGGTGGGAAGAAGGTAAAAAATGGCAAACCAAAGTAGAGGGAATGCGCAGCAAATTAAAAGAGAAAGAAGGGGAAGTCCACAGTCTAACGAAGCAGCTGAATACTTTGAAGGAGCTTTTTGCCAAGTGAGTTTAAATTTCATTATAAAATTAATACTGCGTAAATTTTTATCCTGATATAATATAGTTTATTTTATTTGATAAGTGGCTAGTTTGCTAGTTTAGGTTATTTATGATTCACATTTTATTGACTTTAAAAATGTGGTATAATGTATTTTAACTATGAATGAATTATGATTGTCATATAAGTTCATACCAACTACAGAATGGTAACTTACTGCATATGAAATCAATGATGACTGAACTGTAATTTAATAAACCAAACAGAAATTGTAAAAGATCCATTCTTATTGTTCCTTACTAAACTCTACAGAGCTGATAAAGAGAAACTTACACTGCAGAAGAAACTGAAAACAACAGGTATGACTATTGATCAGGTTTTAGGAGTGCGAGCCTTGGAGTCGGAGAAAGAGCTGGAAGAGTTAAAAAAGAGAAATGTGGACTTAGAGAATGACTTGCTACACATGAGGTAATCCATTGCATGGAGTTAGAGTGCCTGTGCTGATGAGGAGTTGCTGACTCGTACATGTGGAGATAGAAATGTATTGCTTCCAGTATGTGTAAGCAGCTCTTTACCATTCCTCTCTGGAGCTTTCCATGCTATTTTTGTGATGCTTCCAGTGTCTCTCAACATTGTTATTTGGATAGAACTGGACTTTAGTTAAATCCTTATATTCTGTTCTTTGGCTGCTAAACACATGTACCTAAGCAGGCACGAAGCAGGCAGAAAAGAGAAGCAAGGGAATTTTGTCTCCAAATTTAAGAAGTTTGAACATCTGAGTTTTATTTATTAAATTCATATATTAAAGAGAGGAAGGATATGACTTAGACAAAATCTTAGTAAAGATATAGAGACAAGAGTGAATTTTATTGTCTTCACATTAAGTATGCATTTATTTGTTAAGTGGGGAAACATCCTGGACAACAAGGTTTCATAGATTTGTTTGTGCCAGAGTAAAGTGGGTCTTGTAGCCAGCCAGTGAAGTTTGGACTTGATATAACAACATATACTGAAAACATTAGAACTTTGTTGGGTCCTGAAGCTTTTTGAGAACGAAGTACATGATATGCAATTATTATGTAATGTTTTTAAGATAGTGGGTATTTTAGCTATTCTGCATAACTCCATGTAAAGAAATGCACTTTAAAATGTTCATGTGTTTCTATCAGGATACACTTTAGCTGATAGATAAAGAAGTCTCCGTTGGATTATTTTTTAATTGATATTTATTGAGCTCTACATTTTTCTTCTCCCCTCCCTGCCTCTCCCCTCCCCCCTTCAATCCTCCCCCAAGGTCCC
>LOJH01029185.1:0-11358 GCA_001685095.1 Ellobius talpinus | reverse complement strand
GGATGGATGGATGGATGGATGGATGGATGGATGGATGGATGGATGGATGGTCAGTGTCAGCTTCCATCTAGTCCTGACCTCAGAGTTTCCACTAAGGGCATGCAGGCTTTGTTCCTCACAGGCCACTGAGTGCCCAGTGAGAATCCCACGTTTTCTTGGCACCTTTCACCTTCTCTAACCCCTTTTATCTGCTTCTATGCCCAAAGCGACCATTTTCATCTCTGCTAACAAGAGTCTGCCTGGTGTTTATGCTGCAACTTTTGCTTTATTATTTTTACCTCGGGTCATTAATTTATCAAATTCCTTAAGATATTTCAGGTATGTCTCCACGTTGTCCCTTCCCTTCTATTTTCCTGGCTCTAGTCTATACAATTAGCACCTCATATGGGCTTCTAATTGGCCTCCCCGCCAGGGGCTCTTTTGCTTGTCTTCATCCTGGTTTTGATCTCAGCAGCTCTCTGCCAAATCCCTCTGTGATCTCTTTCAGCCCACCCTCCTGAGCAGTCAAAAGGCATTGAAAGTCAGGTCCTGAAAAAATAGAAAGTGCTGTCCCGACAAACGAGTGGCTGTGTGCAGACAGGGAGGAAGGGCTGGGAGGCGATCAGAATTAGCAGGCCAGGAAGGCAGAAATCCCTGCCAGGAAGACTTGAGGACAGGCAATCCCCAGAGGTGTAGGTCGGGGGAGTAACCAATGAGAACAGCATTCCAGGAAATAGTTTGGTGAATGGGTAAGGTTGCTGTGTGAGGAAAGACAGAAAAAGGGATAGAATATATGAAAATAATTACAAGGTGTTTGACAATTAACAATTGCCTAGTGAGCGCCCTCTATATTTCAGGAAGTGCTGAAGGTATTGAGGAGACAGCAGAACATTTCTTGGGGTTCTGGGAAAGCACCAAAGACCAGTATGAGACAAGCCTAGCCTCTGTCTTCTGCTTGTCAGGCTGCTTCTCCTGACCCCACATAATCTCTCAGATTAAAAATATAAATCAATATAATGGGTTTTTAAAATGTATTCTTTGGGGCTTTCATCCAGACTTCCAACTTTTAATTGCATTCATTATTTAGGGTGTGCGCAGGTAGAAGAAGTCAGCTCTCTCCCCCTGCCACATGGGTGCTGGGAACCAAACTCAGATCCATCATCGGGCTCATGGGCAAGTGCCTCTTCCCACTGAGCCATCCGGCCACTTCAGTCTCTAAGATTTAAAATTAGCACTGTTGGTCAGATCAGTCATTACTACATCAGCCCCCTAAGTTCAGAAAAATCAAGGAAATGTTTCCTCTAAGCCAGGGATCAACAAACACAGCAAATGTCCAAAGAATAACGGTTTTATCCATGGATACTCTACTACTGTCACTACTCAACTCTGTCATCGAAACACAAAAGCAACATCCCCCCCCACAAGTAAACAATGGCTGTGTTCTAATAAAACTTTATTAAAAAAAACAGGTAACAAGCATACTTAGATGACAGCCCATAGTTCACTGACCTTTGCTGTAAGATACTCTTCCTTAGCCAATGGTCAGTTTTAATTAGGAGAGATAGTGCCAAAAACTATAAAGAAAACAGTCCTTCTCCTCTTATCCCTGCCACTTGTGGTGGGTGATGGAGTTGACCCTCCCCCTTACCAGCTGCAGCACTCAGGAAAGTAAACCCTAGACCTCGCCTGGGCAGCCCAGAACTGACCCTATTGACGGGGAACAAGTGAACTGCTCCAAGAAGATGAGCATGGGAAACCTGGCCCCTCCTCCTCTGGCATGTGGTGGGCTGCAAGGGCAGGAGAGAGACACCCACCCAATCAACACTGAGGCAGGTGTTAGAGATCACCCTGAGGTCATAAGAGTGGGAGAGGTACCCCTGTCCCCCACCAGCTGTAGCACTTTGGAGAGCAGGCCTTACACAGCTCCTGGGCACCACAATAAAGTCAACCCCACTGGCAGAGGTGTGGGTGAACCAGCCCCAAAGTTGTGAACAGGGGAGAGCTGTTCCCATTATTCATCTGTCCTATGGCTACAGGGCCTGAGAAAGCCGCCCTTCCCCACCCACCTGAGGCATCAATGCCTGAGGCAGGTGGGAGAGTTGGCCCTGAGGTCACCAGAGCAGGAGAGAGAGCTGTCCCTGCCCTTCAGCAACTGCCACGGCACTCTCAGGGTGTGGCCCCTACACCACTCCTGGGCGACACAGGAGAGCTTGCCCTGAAGGTGTAGGTGTGGGAGAACCAACCCTGAGGATGTGAAAACTGGAGAACTGGCCCCGCCCCTTGCTCTCACCACTCGAGGGATGAACTAGCCAGGATAATGCAGGCGAGCGCACCCTGGTGGTGAGGACAGGGAAGAGCTGGTGGGCTGACCAGCCCTGCAACCACCATAACCAGGACTGTGAGTTGACCCACCCCAAGATCCACCCCATCTGTGATCTGCTGGAGCATGTGAAGGGACGGGCCCAGCAGACCCAAAGCTACAGGACCTCCATGACACCGGGCAACAACAGGATAATCAAGAGGATCCAGTGAGAGCCCAACATTGATAGCGTAGCAGAAACCAGATAGTGGCCTCAAACCAGACCGACTCTTTGCAATGAACACTTGCAAGTAGAGGTGTGTGGATAAAAGCGTTTACTGTGTGGCTCACTGTGACACACTACAGCTTCCATAATGAGACTGTTTTTTCTTTCTTTTTACTTCTTTTTTATCTTCTCTCTCTCTCTCTCTCTCTCTGGAGGGGAGGTTGCAAGGGCAGAGGGTGGGTATGAAGGGTAAATGAATGGAATGGAGACGCATGATGTGAAAGACACAAAGAAGAAATAAAAAAGAAAATAGAGTGTCTCTCTAGTCTCTCTAAAGAGATTCATTACAAAGCCTCAAAAACTGGAATAGAAAGCCAACTTGAAGGATGTAGCTCATTGGTACCTCCCTGCCTAGAATGCACACAGGAGGTCCAGTCTTGGTTCCCACTCCTATAAACCCCACCAAAAGAGAGTTCCAACGTTGCAGCAAGCTGCAGTGCGTTAGAAAACTAAGCCACAGTTGCTTGATGCCTAAGATGAGAGTCAGCTCCCTGGGTTCAGATTCCAGCTCTGAGGCAGGGGTTTTAGCTCACCAGTAGAGCATTTACTACCAAGTACAAGGGAGAATCCTCCAAACCAAAAAATAAAATAAATAAAATAAAAATCCCACCAAGGCAACCAGTCACTTTCTACCCTGTGAAGCTGGGCAAGATTACTCTCTGTGAGGAAACGTCACACTGGTTTTCATGAAGATGAAAATTAGCTTCCTCCCTGACTCGATGAGATTTCGCCCATCAAGGACCCCGCACTAATTAAGCACTCTACAACCGACGGTGATGGCGGTTGTTGTTGCTGTATTACTGTGAAGTTTCCCAACACGTGGCTATTGAGACAGTCTGTGAAACCATGCCTTCCCGTATTTCACAGATTAAAAACAGAAGTGGTGTTCAGTTGAACGCGGTACCGGGTAAACGTTTTTCCGCACCGCGGCAGGAAGCTGCTGTCGCCATGTAAGCCAGCCTCTGCGCTTCCAGATGATTGCCTTTTGAGTGGTTTCCACGTTCTGAAGATTATCATGCATAATGCATTCTGCTTAAGTCAGGTTGAAATTTTCCCATTGATTGGCCTCTCGCCTCCTCCAAGGGCTTTGTGGGACGGGGAGTACTTTTCCTCCAGAGGAAGCGGCTCTTGCTTTCTCCGGCTCCTGAGCACAAAGGGTCTTTCAGGAACGGGTGTCTTCAAATCAGCCAGTGTGATTTTTGTCTCCAGTTACAGCCAAGTTAAAATTCTGCTATACTCCTTAGACTTCCTGAGGTAGATGTGTGAGTGCCCCTGTTTGTTCAACACCTGCTTGGGATCTGAGAGTTGGGTCATGAGCAGCTCCTCCCACTTTGAGGGAGCTGGCACCCAGAAGGAGGAAAACAGGACACTGGGACATTTGGGGGAACGTTGTGACAGGTTACTGTGACCACAGTTTAATCTGAATATTCAAGCAACCTCTCAAGGAGCAATACATGATTCCATTGATCACGCTGCTATGGCTGACCTTCCCGTCTTCCTAAGTTCCTCCAGGCCTGTCTGTGTATTAAAATGCATGGCAGAAACGTTTATGGCTGTTCACGAAACGACCTCTTGAACCAGGGTGGGACTGTTGTCTGCAGGTCGTGTCATTACTAGTCAGCATGGCAGCCTTGCTTGCCAGTTCAAAGAGTGGTGGGTAGCATCTCAGGTCGTCTCCTGTCTATCAGACAATCCAGGCTGCTGTGTGTGTCTCGAACTTTGTTAGGAGCAATCAGCCAGAGGGGCAAAGGTGGTAAACAGTAATTAGTATGCAAATTTGCAAGTAAGTTGTCTCTAGGTTTTAGAGGCTTCTTTGTTTGTTTGCTAGTTGTGGACAAACTGGGGTTTGCTGTAACCATAATTAGCAGGATAAATATAAAATTACAACATTAATAGTTAGCTGGCTTTTTAAAGACAGTAGTGGGCCCCTGCTGTGTCTGAGATGTTGCAGCTCGGTGGGTGGGGGTTCTTAAAAAATGATTCTTAAAATGCTGAGATGCCCATCTTAATTAAAAGGCAAACACTGAAATGAGTTTTTAATTTCAAAAATCATAGTTACTGGTGACAAATCATTGATGCACATATTAAAAATTAGAGTTTTTACACTGGTTGACCTTATTTTAATGAGAAAAAGGATCATTCTTCTCCAGTTGTGATAATTAAAAGTAATATTTATTAAGCACTCAGCCTAGTTATCATACTGAGTGTTATTCCCCTGCCCCATCCACACACTCTTCTGAGACAGTCCAGGCTCAAGTCCAGGCTGGCCTTGAACTCTTGATCCTCTTGCCTCCTACTCTCAAGTGCAGGGATTATGGGCCCACCTGGCTGAACTATGCCAACAGTCAGACGAGGCGAGGCTACTGCTACCCTGACATCTTGAGATAAACTATTCTGGTAATTTTCCTCTTGGGTTTTATTTTGAAGATCCCATTTCTTCTCTATTCTGGTTCTCCCTTCTCTGACAAGTCAAGCACCATCTAGACCACGCCTCCAGTTCTGCCCTGTTCCCTCAATTAATGTATACAGATCTCTCCTTTCTGCTGCCCAGCTTCATCCCAAGGTCTTACCTCAATGAAGGCTCTCAGATCAGGACTCTCTGCTTTCAAACTTCATTTCTTGCTTTTCCTCCTTATTCGCCTCCTGTGACTGAGGCCAGTCAGGGGCCATTACATTTGGTCCTTGGGTGAAATGGGATAAGAAAGAGAAAAGCAAGGACTTTGTTTTTTCTTTTGTTTTGTTTTGTTTTAATTCCCAGGCCAAAGCAAACGGATCCCTTGAGCTCAGGACCTCCAAACCAGCTTGGGCAACACAATGATGCCCCTGCCTCCCCTGCTCCTAAGAAAAAGCACGGCTGGAACATAGTGATGAACAGTTCACTGGTACGGTGCTCACCTAGCACAAAGGTTGTGACTTTTAACTCCGAGAGTCATTGTCCCTTACCCCGAGCCTCATCTCTGACATAGTCTAATACTCCCAAAACCCTTGGCAAAGTTTTTTACCAAGGTCTACTATGTCTTTGTAGAAGACCTTTCCTTGTGGGGCCTGGAAGCTGCCCTGACCCTCCCCAGCAGATGCCAGCTGGCCTGGGCCTCCTGCTTCCCTATGAGACTTGCCTTGTGCAACCAGACGGCGCTGTGGTGACGAGTTTGTTGAGGACCTTTCTTTAAAATCAGCACCCTGAGTTTAGGAAAAGCCCTTCCCTTTGTGCCACTCAGTGAAGCACGCACGCCTACTTGGCACTCAGGAGTCAGTGCTCCTCGTGAGGAGCCAGTGTCAGTCCCGCTCCCAAAGTGAGGAGCGTTTAGACCAAGTCAACAATTCAGATGGAAAGCCAGTGAAAAAGAACCCGGAAGAGCTGAAGGAAAGTTAGCCCAGTCTGGCCTTGGGCTAGAAACATCTACTGCTTCAGAGAGGGACTGCTACAGACTGGGAATGAATAATAGTTGTTATAAAATGCTCCACTCCAGAACTTTCTACAACAAAACACATGCTCCAAAGGCAAGCTCTTTTGTGGAACTGGGGGTAACCTAGGGTTCGAGCCAGACGCTGCACGGCACACCTAGCCGCACCCTCAGCCTTTGGGCAGGTATTTTTGGGAGGAGGAAGCTAGTATCTATTTTATTCTTTTAAGAAACAATGGACTTATGGTGGCGCAAGAAGGTAATTTCCCCAGTGCTGCCACAATTATCATTACAAGTTTTTGGGACTTTGACCTCCAGTAGATCTTCAAACATATGGAAGCCAAGCTAAAAGCAGTGAGCTCTCTTTCTGATGTTGTTTATAGCTCCAAGGTAGGAACAGGAGGATGAGCTGGTGGAGAGAGGAGGGGCGAGCCATTGTCGTGTGCTCAGTGGCTCTCGACAGTCCTTCCTTTCTCTGTCAGCTGTGCCCTGCCAGTCAAAAAAGATTGCCTCAGCCTCTGCTGCTTTTCAAAGGACAGCAGACTGCTCCCAGACAGACTAAGCCCTGCTCTTCCCTCAGCAATGACCCAGGCTGGACTTAACTTTACTGTCACCCCGGAAGATGAACTTCGATGACTTTCTAATCCTACTGCCTCCACCCCAAGTGCTGGGATCACAGGTGTGCACCACCTTGCCCAGATTTATCAGGAGCTAAGGGTAGACTCTAGGGCGCTATGCGTGCTAGCGGGGCAAGCACTCCATCAACTGAGTGACAGCCCCAGCTCAACATAGGTTTTTCCAGCTTTCTTTGCTTCCCACTAACTTTTTCTGGAGCCCAGCAGGGGTGGGACCGAGGAGGTGGGGGAGGGCTTTGGTAACAGACATCTGCCTTAAATTGCAGCTGAGTTCTCCACCATTCTTCTGCCCCATCCTTGGCCTTGGTCTGAAGCACAGAGTCATTTTCATCCAGAAGAGTGAGGTAGGGCAGACAGAGGAGAACTGTAAGTTCAAGGTCAGTCTAGGCTATATAGAGAGACTCTACTTAATTAAACCAACCAGCCAACAAACAAACCCAACTAAAGACTATAGCAAACTTAGACAGCCTATTTGGGAATAAATAATACATATGTAAGCAAGTAAATAATCTCATAGAATCATGATCCTGAGAAATAATTGCACATCCAGGAAAGTGCCCCTCATGTACTATCAAAAATTATTATAAAATCTGTAATTCTGCTTCCAATTAGTTTGTCTCTTCTCTCTTACAGCTGAATAAATGTTTTGTTATAGTTACCACTTAACGCTCCAGGAAGGGAAGGAAAACCAACCTGAGGACCAAGCGCTGTTTCAAAGAAAGCTTCCACTGCCTCTTTAAGTAGCCCCAGGTCCTCAGACTCCATCTGGCCCCAGGACAAAGATGTTCGTGAACACTGAGTCCCACCTGAGAAGGAAGCACATGAACAGACTCACGCACTCTGCGTCCATTGCTTCAGCTCTGGAGCCCAGATTTGCAGCAGAAAAGAAGGCAGCTGACAAAACCCTGTGGGGCTGATACCCGTGAAGAAAGGAGAAGTGTGTGGCACACTGGGTCCACATGCATCATGTACCTGGATGTCCATGAAGATGCTGAGGAGGAGCAGGGGTGACCATCAGTTGGTAGGGCAGACTATAGTGAACACAGAGATACATAAGATCCTTGCTGGATGTTCTTAAGTCAGTGAAGCCCAGCAAAGAATCCAGTCTCCATGTTTCCCCATCACACCTTGCCTTCAGGAGTGAGGCGGTGATTGGCCTCAAGAGGCCCTCAACTCACTTTTGAAACCTTCACAGCTCTGCTCTGAAAGATAAGGGATTGTCTTACTCGAGATTTTTGCCATTAGCTAAGGGCTGGATGGTCCTGGTGGTACCTCAGCAGTCTATATACCTGGCCAACTCTTTACAATACAAAGTCCACCTAGACAGTCTTAGCTTCCTAACTTCAGAGAAGTAGGTGTGATCATGCCTAAGATTTATCCTCAGGACCCCACAAGCTGTTGTTTGTCATTTAACCCTACATAGCTTCTTTCACATTTGAGGAACATTAGTCCTTACATAGACAGATTCCAGTGATGCTTGGCTTGAAAGGAAGACATCTCTACTTGAGAGATGGCTCAGTGGTTAAGAGCACTTACTGTTCTTCCTGAGGACCAGGGTTCAGTTCCCAGCATCTATCATGAGACTGCCTATAACTCTAGCTCCAGAGAAGGGGTGACCATCAGTTGGTAGGGCAGGCTATGGTGAGCCTCCTCAGGTACTCACACACACATGGCAAACACACCCAGATATACACACATACATATAAATAAAAATGAAATCTTGCAAAAGGAAAACATCCTCTTACTTACTTTAGGTCTCTCTCTCTCTCTCTCTCTCTCTCTCTCTCTCTCTCTCTCCCAGGTCTTCCTCCCTTTTCCCTTTTTATGTAGTCAAATTCTATATAGCATCTTCTGAGCATTAGTTCTTCCTCTCCATCAACCTCGACATTAATAGTTCAACTGTTATTTCTTCATTAATGTCTTCTCTACTATGTTAATAATATATGTTCATTGCAGAACAAAGAAAAATACAGACAGAAAAAAACTCATCTGTACATTGGGTACATGTACAAATGTGTGTGGCTTTCTACAGTTCCATCACAGGTAGGTTCATACACCACACTACCAAAATCAACATGGAGTTGTTTCATCACACAAGAAACTCCATCATGATTCTTTGTAGTTGCCCTTGTCCCTGTCCCTAGTCCCTGATAGTCTTCAATTGTCCTACATATCTCTAATTTCATTCATTTAAGAATGTCAGAAATGGATAAAAGTAGTGTGTGACCTTTTGAAATAGGCTTGTAAAGCTTAGCATAGGAGTGGGGACATAGCTCAGTGGTAGGGCACTTGTCTAGCACATACAAGGCCCTCGGTTCAGTCACCAGCACTGCAGACAAACCAATAAAAATTTGACATAATGCCTGGGGACCCACACAGGTTGTTGTATGTGTTAATAGGTTATTATTTTTCTGTACAGAATAGTATTCTGTGGTAGAACCTGCCACAGTCTGTTTAAAGCATTAATGCATTGAAACATCCTAGGGCTTGATTTGGGGCTATGACATGTAAAGTAGGGGGTGTAGAGAGATGGCTCACAATTGCCAGTCACTCCAGCTCAGGGGTCTGGTGGCTTGGGCCTGTGAGGCCACTTGCACGCATGTGCACACTCACACATTAAAAATTAAACAAACACCTGTTATGTGATTCTGTTCACATATAGGTTTTCACTTCATTTAGATAAATGCACATCCATAACACGAATTTTTCCTTGTTTATGTTTTGAGGCAAGGTCTTGTCCATGTTAGCCTCAAATTCAAGATCTTCTTGTGTTAGCCTGTAAAGCACTGAGAATATAGGTGTGCACCACTATGCCCACCTCAAAATTTGGATTATAGGATAAATAACTTTTAGTTTAGTTTGATCAGAAACACAAAAATAGTTTCCAAAGTAGTTGTACCAGGAATGATTTCTCTGTGTCCTCACTAACATTTGGTACGCTCACCATCTTTATTTTAGGTTTCAGGATGATCCTGGTTGATTTCTTTTGACACGTCTCCTATCTGGCTTTGCATTTGGTCTGGATTTTTGAACTTTTAGTAAAGTACAATTAAGCACCTGTTGCATTACGATAAGCTGGGATATGTTTGAAAGACCCCAGAAGTCTCTCTCGAATCACATCTTATAGTATAAACCACATGTGAACAATGAGATTCTGTCTTTAACCCACAGTGACATTGTTTCTTCCCCCAGACTCTTCCCATGGGACACATGACTAGCTCTTGTAAAGGCTGCATGAAGAGAACAGAGCCCTGGAAAAGACACAGCAGTGGGCCACTGACTGTTTCCGCTTTCAGGGACCATGAGAGCACCATATGCTGGTGTGCCAGCTGTTATGCCATGGCCAATGACAATGAAAGATGCCCGGATCAGAGAGAAATACAGGATGCAGGGATACCTTAATGGGATGTGGGAGACAGAGTCTAGGGATTAAGCTCTCACGTGGTGGTTTTGCTATTGTACTGTCTAAATCTACAATGATTCATCTGTGGATAATGTATTTGTACTACAAAAAGAAAAATCCCTTTGAGAGCAACGGAATCAATAGAAATGAATAATTAATGGAGTTTAAGTACTAAAACTCAGTTTAAGAAACAAATGAAACACACTTCTTAGAGAAAACATTTGCTGACATTCACCATTCTCCCTGGGGTCTTTAACATCCCTGATGGCTGAAGAACCGATTGCCAACAGCTAATACTTTAAGAATATGCTGGCAGAACTGTCTACTAAAGCGTCAAGAGATACATATCACTCAAAATCCCAGACTTTTGATTTAAACCAAATGACTGTCCTCTTAAATATACTTCAATGTATTTTCCAGATTTTCTTTCACATGTGGAAAATAAAGCATTCCATGCTATCTGTTGTGGCTCTTGGCAGGATTGTTGAATACCACCAGTTCTGTGTAACTGTCATCATTTGCTCCAAATACAAACCCTTTTGATTGAAATGAAGGCTCGATGTTTTTATTCAATCCAAGTAAAGTTTCCAGCTGTTAATCTTTTCACATCTGATGTTACCATGAATGTAACTGAAAATTCTACTTAAAAGTTGGACGTTGAACCTGGTGTGTTGGCTCACGCCTTTAATCCCAGCACTTGGGAGGCAAAGGCAGGTGGATTTCTAAGTTCGAGGTCAGCCTGGTCTACAGAGTGAGTTCCAGGACAGCCAGAGCTACATAGAGAAACCCTGTCTCATGGAGGAGGAGGAGGGAGAGGAAGAGGAAGAAGACGAAGAAGAGGAGGAGGAGAAAATAAAATGATTGTTGTGGTGACGGTGACACCCATGTTGAAGAAGCTGAACAGCAGAATAAAGTTCTCGGGGGTTTAAGTTCAAGTCCAGCCTGTGCTGCATAGCGAACCTGTCTCAAAAACCAAAACCACTGTCCTAGTTTGCTTTCTGTTGCTGTGATAAAGACCGCCGTGACCAAGGGCAGCTTGGGGGGGAAGAAAGGGGTTACTTCAGCTTACAGTTGCAGTACCCCAAGAAGGGAAGTCAAAGGACGGACTGAACCAAAACTGTGGGGGAAACTCTGCTTTCCTGGCTTGCTCAGCCTGCTTCCTTATACAACCCAGGAACCCCTGCCTGGAAGTGGCACCTCCCACAATGAGCTGGATCCTCCCATACCATTCATTAATTAAGAAAAAGCCCCACAGGTTCCTTCCAGGCCAATCTGATGGAGCATTTTCTCAGTTAAGGTTTCCCCTTCCCAGATTAACCTAGTTTACGTCAAACTGAAAAACACACACACAC
>LOJH01029184.1:0-12649 GCA_001685095.1 Ellobius talpinus | reverse complement strand
CTCTCGCTCTCGCTCTCGCTCTCGCTCTCGCTCTCGCTCTCGCTCTCGCTCTCCCTTTCGCTCTCGCTCTCGCTCTCGCTCTCCCTCTCCCTCTCTCTCTCTTCTCATGGCTAAGTTCAGCCTGCAGTTCATGTTCAATCTACTGCTTTCTCTTTGTGCTCCAGATTCTTCCAGATGCCTCTGGCTGTTTTTTCCCTCGAGTCTATGATAAAAAAAAACCACCTCACTCTCAATCACACCTTGAGCAGTCATGTCCTGAGTTTATTGAGTTTATACATCTGATGCTGATACCCTGTTTATATCAGTTTTATATTGGGACAAACATGATAATTATGAGGTAATATATTGCTTAATAAGCTAGGATCAGCCATTCTACCATGTAAGTATACTTCAAAACATTCTTTTTTAATCATAATTTTACTTTTTCTATCAATTAAAGTGTGGTTTTTTTGACAAAAGAAGTTATCTTTGAGATGAAACTTCAAATATTTTTAAATAGTTTTTTATCAAATGCATCTTTTTAATGAACTGTACAAATGAATCCAACATATGGATACAATTTCCCTTGTAATACATATGGGCTTAAAAGTTAAAGGCGATACCATTAACAAAATGTGTTGCAGACTTGATTACACCTCCAAGTATCTGAAAAGCAGTTTGATGTATCTTACAAATGCAGTATGTGTCACAGTCCTAATTATTACTCAAGTCCACATTTCCCCACTGTCTTTTGAATATGTCTGAGTGTTGATAAGCTTCTGTGAGATGAAAGAAACGCACGTGTGCTAACACATGAGTTACCCAGCTTTTCTGAGCAGGGGAGCCATGGTCAATGTTGCAAGTGAGTCTCGTGGGCCTGGACAGACCAAATGACACTTCTCTGGGCACCAGCCTTCCCTTCTGAGGGACAAAGTTGCCTCAGTGTCCGCTCACTTGGTCCAAAATTCTTAGAGATTCCTTTTAGCTTCTTCTTGTCATACGACAATTATCTACACATTATTATTCAGCTATAGTTAAATTTCTGGCTGGTGTAGGAGGTCCTTCTATATTTGTGTTGCTTTCATTGGTTATTAAGGAAACTGCCTTGACCTTTTGATAGGGAAGAGCTTAGGTGGGCGTGGAAAAGAGAACTAAATTCTGGGAGGAAGAAGGCAGTGTGGCTAATGCCATGATTTTCCTGCTTGAGACTAATGCTGGTTAGAATCTTTCCTGGAAAGCCACGACCTCCTGGTGTTACACAGAGAAATGAGTTAGATCAGGATGTGATTCTTGGCCAAGAAGAGGCTAGAGATAATGGGCCAGGCAGTAATTTAATTAATACAATTTGTGTGGT
Organism: Ellobius talpinus; assembly: GCA_001685095.1. Taxonomy (NCBI): domain Eukaryota; kingdom Metazoa; phylum Chordata; class Mammalia; order Rodentia; family Cricetidae; genus Ellobius; species Ellobius talpinus. The sequence continues at coordinate 11,316 of LOJH01029184.1, read as the reverse complement.
TATTTCGGGTGTAAGCTAGCCGGGTGGGATGGAACAAAGGGGCCCCATGCTCCTTACAACACTGGCAAGTTGTTTCATCTCACAAGTTGTGCTTTTATATCGCTAAGCACAAGGAGCATCAAGAGGAGAAAAAGGGGTGGAGTGAGAGGCAGAGGCTAAGAGGAAAGCAGAAGGGAGGAAGAGGGGCAGGTGTGGGAAGATGAAAGGGCAGAGGGAGGGAGAGAAGAAAGGAAGAAGGAAGTGAGGAAGGATTGGAATGACCGCATCTCAGGTCATCTCACATTCAATTCCACCTCTCTCATTGGGCAGGCAGAATGGCCGTGTCCTAGGGCTGGCCCTCAGGACAAAGGTTTCCTAGTACCTTTCCTCTTCCTTACAGAGAGACAACCGCCAGAGCACTATGCCGTGAGCTGCACAGAATGACGAACTTTTCTTTAAAACAAGTTCTGAAAACACAAAGCCTAGAAAAGCACTTAGTTCACTGACTGAGGTAGCCTTCTACAGGATGACAGGAGGAAACACCATCTACACGAGATGGCTTTGAGACCAACAGCATCTGAGCAGCAGGTTCTTGAGTGCAGGGATGCCCTTGGGGTGGTCCTGCCTGGAGACCTGTGCACTCATCTTTGAGCACCTCTGTGGACCTGGTCCTCTGGGTGGGGGTTGTAGGATGAGGCCAGACTTGTCACACAGCGGAGCTCTGTGAACACATTGCCTATTAATCTGACCTTGTCTTACCTGCTGTTGACTTCCAATATCTATAAATATACCTCCATCTAAAATAATTCAGTCTAAATTTCTTAGTATATTTGATTTCATGCAGTGCAAATGTCTAATGGGAACTGCAAAATAAGAAGAAATATGTAAACTCCGATGATTATTTTAAATATTTTCAAAAGCAAAAATTTTGTCCCTGTCAGTATTTTCAGTTTGATTCTACCTTCAAAGACCGCTCGAGTTTTGCTGACTTTGTAATTCTTTAGAAATTGCCAATATTGTTACTTTTATCTATTTACCATGAAACACACAGACATCTCATGAAAAAATTACCTCTCATTTTGGGACAGGGAAAGATGTATAAATTAATTTTCTGGAAAAAGTATGACTTCTGTCAAGGTAACAGAACTATGATTGACAGTGTCAACAGAGCCACCATGCTTAAAAATATCACTCTTTAGCTTATGAATCATTTCCTACCCCAAATATTGCTAGCAGAGTGTGACAGTAAGAATACTGGTTCCTTTGCACAGCTCGAGAATCTGCTTGCATATTTATGTTTATCCACACAGGAATAGAAAGTGGCATTAATTGTAAAATGTTGAAATGGAGAAGCAAGAGGTGATCAGAGGATCTGTGGCTAATTATTTCCCTATGAGTACTTTTAGTTTTTCTGACATTTTTATATGCATTACTCCAGTATGACAGAACATTTAGGGCACCTCTCCTAGAGCTGGACATAAACCCTTCCCTGTTCCTTTCTATGCTTTAATCTCTGTGGCTTTGTTTCATTTCCTTCAAAGGCTTTTAATGCATTGTGCCAAAGAACACGGATAGACCAATTCCATGTGCTCCTTAAATCCCCCCAGCTCCTACTCGGAAACTTCCATTCAGATTCGTCAGGAAAGCCTGGATCACTTCTCAGTCCTACTGATTCTTCCCCCAGCCAAATATTGCTTCTATTTCTTTCACCTTTTCCTCCAAGCCACAGACTCCAATATGCCCTCTTTCACTCAATAATTGACCTCCAGCACTTGGCACATAGTAGGTACACTCTTTGTATTTGTGTGGTGGGTAGAAGGAACTGCTTTTCATAGTCTGAAATATTTGCATGATTCATGGGTTTGTGTTTAGTCCATGGCTTCAAGAAACATCCAGGGTTAGAAATAATATTACACAAAGTTCTGTATGTAAGTATCTGATGTATACAGACAATAATGAAGTCACATATCAAAGATTACCTCTTATTACAGACATGACTACAAGCAGGTACAGGGAATATCAAATAACTACAGTGTACATCCTACAGAACTTCATCTGTTGAGACACTTCTGCTCATTAATCCTCATAAAAACTATTAAATATTCTCTGTAGCTCAGACAAAGCAACTAACTACTGGTATAAATCTTCATAAGCCTCTGAAAGGACTTAAAGGACATAATCAACCCTATTTGTAAGGCACACACATGATTTGAGGCTGGCTCAGTTTGGGCGTCCAATTAAAATTATTGCTAACTGCACTGCTACTGTGCCCTGGGGGACTCTCCTCTGGTTCTCCCACTCAGTCGCTCTGCTATTTGCTTCTACGATATAAGCAAAGCCTTTAAAAAAAAATCAGACTCACTTTAAAAAGCAGGAAAGTATAGGTTTTAATCTGCCACTTGCAATGAGCTAAACTTGATTATTACAATTATACCAAAAAAAAACTAGCAGAATAAGCTAACAACATTCAATACTTTTAAAAATAGTTTTTGCACTCAGAGAAGGTATGTTTCATATATACTTGCCTGCCAATCCATGGTTGGTCATTTCTTAGATCACCTACTTGTATGTTTTCCAAAAGGAATCTAAAATTGAGGGCGCGTTTTCTGAAAACTCTGCTGAGTTGTGTGCTTGCTCCAGTTTGTGTATGAGTTTTAAGGATACTGATTAAATATTAATCAAATGGAAGCAAAAACCAGGAAGAGAATAAATGCAACAATAGCATGCTTGTTTATCCAAATTCACGACAGCATGCATTAAACTCCAGCTGTGAAGTTAAATTTGACGAGAAGTTTTGCATCACCGCTGGACAGACTTCTGCTCTATCGGCACATGAACTGCACCCGGACTCCATGTGTGGCTTCTCAGACACTGAACTGCGCACTGCCCCAGTTAGGCTTCTGCTGCTTTCTTCGTCCTCACAAATAAAGAAGATTAAGCTCCCACCATCCCTCAAATAAGCATGCTCACTGGAGGGCGTATCTATCAGTTTAGGCCACTCTCCACCGGTTTGAAGCAATGCTTTTATTTACCTAACTCACGAAGAAACTGTAAAGAGTGGCTGATGGGCCCCACGCTGAAAAACTCATCACAAATTGAGAAAATTGAGGCCATTCTGTATGACCTTTACTTACTTAATAATTTGTTTGATTAATTCTCAAAACCTCCCCCCTTTCTCTCTGCTTTAGGTCTTTCCTATTTAAAAAAAGGAAAAAGAAAGAATTCATTCTGATCCCTAGCTTAGGACTGGCAACAGGAAACGTAGGAACAGACACGGCTGTTGGCATGGCTTAGAGGTGAGAGAGGTTAACACGACACTCTCTTGCCATAGTGGACGGCAGCCAGGCAGGGGTGAGAAGTTTCTCTAAATAAAACATAGTAAAATAACTACATTATGCAGAGATTTTGGTTTTGTTACCAAGAGAGTACCAAGTGAGTAACTCTAGAGGAAAGAGATCGAGATAAAGGAGGACGAGCCAGGCAAGTCTACAGAAAATACTTGGATCATTTAACTCTTCAAGGATACATTTAAAATTTAAACATCCCTTTTTCTTTCTTTCTTGTTAAGAATTTTTCAGTATAATCTTTTCTCATTTTGCATAGCTGCCACTCTCTCCCTTCCTCCCACCTTACCCTTCCTCCCCACACCCCATCTGGATAGTTTACTTGAGACAGGACCAAGGCCCTCCCCTATATCTAGGCTGAGCAAGGTCTCCCTCCAAAGAGAATGTGCTCCAAGACACAAGTTCAAGCACTAGGGATAAATCCTGGTCCCACTCCAGGTAACCCCACAGACTGCCCAAGCCTCACAGCTGTCCCCTGCATTCAATATGCCTAGTCTGGTCCTACACTGGTTCCCTGCTATCAGCCCAGAGTCAGTGAGCTCCCACTAGTTCAGGTCAGTTGTTTCGGTGGGTATCTCCATCATGGTCTTGATCCCTTCGCTCATATTATCGCTCCTCTTTCTCTAGGGCTGGTCTCTGGTAGCTCAGCCCAGTGCTTCGCTGTAGATCTCTGCATCTGCTTCCACGAGTTGCTAGAAAACATCTCTCTTTTTTAAAAAGAAAACAATTTTCTTATTTGGCGTGAGCTTATATTTAAGGAAAGAGTCAAGAAAAAGATTTGACAGGAAGCATGTTGGTTTCTTTCACCCTAACTCACTATCTGAGCTAAATTAGGAAGCTGAAAGAATCAGATCCAAGCAGGGGAAATTTTCATAGATACTTGGCCACCTTCTTCAAAGATATTAGAATTCCCAGTGGGATCAGAATCTAATCAAAGGATGAAAGTGTTTAATTAGAAAATTACCCCGTGAAACAATCCTACCTAACATGGAGCCAGTCACTGAGCCCTGCAGCTTCTCTTAGGGAATCTCATCTCTGGTAAATACATTTCTGGTTCAGTTATTTCACGTTTTCATAAAATCTTTGAGACATTGTATACATTATAATTTATCACACTCTTTCCAAACCTCTAGCAGTTCCCAGACTCCCCACTCCCTCCCTACACACCCAAGTTCATATTTTTTCTCCCTTTAAAAAAGAAAAAGGGGGGAAAGCCACTAAAATGCATGGAGTCTGACTTGGTTAGCCAACTACTCCTGCCACTCCATTGCTGAACCTGATTTCCCCTCTCCCGTCAGTTACCAACTGCAAATGGGTTCTTGGTTTGGAGGGAGCTTTGTGTCCATTTTGTCTCCCGGTTGTTCCACTTTTGACTTCACAAAAATTGAAATTCAGACTACCCTATGAAAACAACACACAAATATTTCTTTCACTGCAGATGGATTCCATCAAATATCATACCTTGAATTTTTATGTTCGCAGGCTATCTTAGAAAATGTTCAGTTAAGAAAAAAATGAGTTTGTACCTATAAAGATGGTTGCTTATTAATTCTATTTTATTGAGGTTAGCTAGATTCATATGCACAGTATTAAAATATGAGGCTAAATAGGCTCTTATATACTTTATCTTTCTATATTTCCATTACTGTCAAGAAATAAACTAGAAATAAATGTAATAAAATGTTCATCACTTTTTGTCTACATACTGAATATTAAATTTTTCCAATTCAGTAGATTCAAAATAGTTGCAGACTGGGGCTTTATTCATGCAAAGCTCTCTTGAGAGAATAACCTCAGGAATTAATACATTGATATTCATTTAACACTGCACTATTATAGCTGGTGATTTTAGTTTATTCTTTATACGCTTTAATGGGTCTTTTTGATGGGAGCCGAGCATTTATTCTGCTTCCAAAACTTTAATCTGTTCTCCAGATAAGCATCATTCCAGGCTTTGATATTCTGGCCTCCTCCAGCACAGTATGAAGTAATTGTAAGGTAGAAGGTTTTGAAAGCCAAATCATTATTCAAAGTCCCTTCTCACCACTTACTAGTGGTATAACCCTGACCTTTACGGGTGATTTTATACTTTAAAATGAAGGTGATGCCATCTGCCTTAAAGACTTCGCCTGGGTATAGGTGGCAGGAATCCTTCTCCAGGTATTGCTTTTTCCGGTCTGCTTGCTTTTGCAGTATTGAAGAAGCTACATGGTGTTAGGCATTCACAACAGCAAAACGCCATCCTCAGCAAACACTCATTTTATGCCTGCCATCTTTATTTATTTTGCTCCTTTTTTCTATAAAAAACTCAGACCTCTTTTGGCTATTTACATGTTTGTATTCTTCTTCACTTGTATAAAAAACTAAAAATCTACCAAAAGAAGATCTCTAGAGGCCTACAGAACTGATGTTTCAAACCTGTATTTATTTCGGAGATTAATAGAAGCCATCTTGTTATTGGCATTGGATGCAGACTTTCTTCACAGCACACAGAAAGTTTTATTCTGATCCTTTTCCACATGGCCCTCAGGGTTCTAGGAGGAGGATGACATAGGCAGAAAACTCCCTCCGCACACAGGGGTGAAAAGGTGCCGCCAGGAAGCCTGGGGTACAGACATGTACTCCAGCACTGCCCTGGGCCAGACCACCTGCTGCTGTTTGTGAAGAAGTGGGAAGCGTACCACCTGTCCAGTCTTACAGCAGGGCTAGGCATATACGACAGCATCCGTGTCTTCAGCTCATAGGTGAGCATACGTAGCTGTGGAAGTTACACTAGTCACAATAAAAGGCCAAAGAAGAAAGCTTCGGTGAGAAATCTCAAAGGTAATCTTGGAATTGAGGTAAACAAAGCTTCAACAATATTTCCTGCACTTTCCATTTCCAGCGTGTGTACAGAACTTCATTCACACATCCTGTATATTCCTGCCGACGTTTAGGAGGCTGCATTGTATTTTGTTGATACGGAAGACACAGAAAAGAGATGAGCTACCCAGAGCCCTCCTCCATCAGAACATTCATGATCTATCACTCCTGCTGTGACCCTGGAATATTGCTGCTTTCCTAACTTTTTATCCTAAGAAATGTTTCTCAAATTATGACCAAAATGAGTATTCCTGGAAAAGGAAGAGATATTGCCTGGAATGACATTTCTACAATCAAGTCAAAATGAGAAACACTGGAAATGATGCTAAAGACGTTTTTTTTTGGCAGGACATGAAGAAATCATTCATGGTCACAATTGAAACCCTAAGATTATTTATAGCACTGCATTCCTGGTTACCATATCTTGACCAACTGTTGCTGTCGACCTTATAGGCTATCTCTAGAATAACTTCCTAAGACCAATAGCTCTTGTGTGGTGTAATCCCAAGCCCTGAGTTAAAGCATGGATCTAGAAATATAATTAAAGCCTCAAGCTCTCAGGGCACTCCCCAAAGCTACCGAATTGAGAACTCTGGTGTCCAGAAGCCTCTAGATGTCTAATGCACACTCAAGATGGAAACCACTGATCCTCTAGAAAGATAACTAACTCCCTCAAGTGCAAACATGGTTTCTCTAACTTAGACCCTAGGAAGCATTTTGAAATTAAATTTAGTCTTTAATAACAGACTGCTTTCTATGTGTGTATGTACACATACATACTTATATATAGTACATATATACAAGTATGCATGAATATATACATTATTTATAATTTCTTCCTTCTTTACCTGTATCTATTTTGCTTTAGAAAACTGCTACTTATTTACAAACTATATAAAATGCTCTTATTTACTTCTCATGATTTTATAGTTTTTTCTTTGCCAAGCAAAATTATTGACACTAATTAAAAAAATAATACTGAACCTTGTTTGTTGCATATCACCTGCAATTAAGTAATCCAAATGCCCACTCTGACACTGACAGATGTACGCAAAAACGGACAGCAGAACTGATCTACCAGTATGTGGGTTTGGTTTTGCTTTGTTCCTCGAAGTATTTCCTTAGGAAGTACCCTAAAAAGTCAAAATCAGAGAAGCAAAAATGCAGAAGGTAGCCACCTAGGGCTAATGGCTACAGAAGGGACGGATTGTTCAGTGGTTCAGTTTTGCGTGGTGAGCATCTTCTCGGGATCTGTAGCACAGAACCGCAAATGTCCCTAACACTCGAAAACTGGAGACTTATGGGAAAAGCCACGTGTGTCTTGTTGACGATCTTAGTGACTCTTACACTCTCGATCTGAACCAAAATCACACATTGAAGACCCTTGCTTAGCTGACCCAGTGACCATTAAGCATGGTGGGGCGCTGTGTGGTTAGATATTTATACACTGTGTGTCTCTGCGGCACTCTTCTGAACCAATGTTCTGAAGCAAACGCTTGGCAAAGTAAATGAACAAGTCAATAAGACAAATGAAGGGGTCACCAGAAAATTGTTAATGTTGAAAGCAAACATTATTACAATATCAATATGCTCTACCTAAGATCCACAACACTGAGGGAGAAGCCATGTAATTCATGGAGACACAGGATGTGCTTATTTTCCACCTAAGGAGTGTGATTTGGGAGTGAAGGGGAGGGCATGGAGCCACTAGTCTAATTTTAGGTCAGGGAAACAAACACGGAAACCCTTCATTTGAATGAAAAAAAAAGTGCTCTGTCATTTACCCTACAGGTTCATAATAGAGCTCCAGGCATTCAGCTAATCTGGGCTAACCACTAGAGAAACAAAAACAAGATAAGATTGCTGCCTGGCCCGGTGTAGGTTTCTATTGCTATGATAAAACACTGAGCCAAAGCACCCAGAATGGGGAATGAGGATGTGGAGACTTGCACTTCTGCATACCAGTCCCAGGGAAGACAGGAGCAGAGCTCAGGCTGAGCACACATAGGTAGGAAACTGAAGAAGAGACCACAGAGTGACTGACGGTATTTACTGGCTTTCTGCCTACACCCACCTGCCAAGGGATGTCGCCATCCACAGTGGTACAAGATCCTACCTCACAGACGTGTCCACAGGGAGGCATTTCCTCAATCAAGGTTCCCTTTTTCTAGGGTGTTGACAATTGAAGCTATGGAACCACCCCCAAGGGAGCTACCAGTCCATCAGAAAGCTATGCGAATGTAAAATTCTACCCAATTGAACAATTAGTCTTTCAAATCAAAGAGCTAAGAGAACCACCAAACTGAATGTTGACAATTTGGTTCCACAAGGCAGCTAAACAGTCCTCAGGCACTAGAAAAAAATCATGGTGTTGCAAGTTCATGCTCGGACCAGAATCTGAGAAATTGGGTTCTAATAAAGACACCTTGATTTAGTCTCTTCAGACGAAGTTTGTGGAGAAGTGGAAGCATTTATTATAAGCCTTTAATGCCCCAACATAATCTTGCGTTTCTCCGCCAGCATCCATCATGTGTATTTGTACAGTGCCTGGCAGTTTGTAAAGCACTTTCTCTGACACGATTTCACTTGATCCTTACGACTACTAATTAGGTTGGCAGATATTATCTCCACGCTTTTATAGATGGGATACCGAGATGGAGTGAGATTAAGTAGCTGGAGAAGGGTCACCGTTCATTACTTGCAAAGCCAGCACAGAGAACCAGACTTTCTTTTCTTGGTGTTATTATTTGTGAATTACTTCACCCACAGGAAAATTAAGAGACAACCTTTGTAAAAACATCATAATTAAACTAATAATTAACAGAAAATTACATACTTAGGAGTTGGCCAAGAACCACAACAGATAGTCCAGGCAATCTTTCCCTGGGAATTTCTCTTGCACATCACAGATCTATGTAACTATTACTCTTCTGCTTAAACATTTTGGAAATGTGAACTACAGTCTTGAATGACTTAACGAGTGATGATTATATGACACAAATAAAGTGATATAAAATATCCAGCCCCCTACCAGGCTGGCAGAACAAGTCAGCTGGAGGACACGTATGCATGAGGCTTTTGAGTGGGCCACGGGCTGCTGCTTCATGCCAGCCTCTGCCAAGAGAGTGGCATAGGCATGGACCTCCATCCCAACTCATTTCTGTTCTCCCAACAAAGAGGGTAAATGATGGTGGCAAGTCACCCATAGGGACTTCATAGCCAGTCTACTGTCCTGAGTTCCAGCACCTTTCCATCTGCATCTGGACGTCTCTCTTCACTAGAGAAACTGTGACATCCAGGCCTGACTGTGCTCAGGGCGGCAATTGTGTTTTGTATCTGTTTTCCTCCTGTGATTCCTTCCCCATCTACACACACGGCACTCCCAACATACACACACACAATACTCCCAACACACACACATGCACATACACACACACACACAGAGCACTCCCTACACAAACACACAGACACGCGCACATACATATCCAACCTGAAGCCAGACCTCAATGTTCTAATGTAAGAAGAGCACACTGGTAAAAATCCCAGAAACCATCTAGACGCTTGCTGCACTCAATATAAACGCTTCCACTCTGGACATTGTAAAGAAACCAAAATACGTGAACATTTTCCCTTTACGGAATGTGTTGTGCCACCCCTCCACACTCTTCAGAAGGTCAGAATGTGACCTCGTCTGAGAGCCCTAAGGAAGTGACTAAGCTAACATGAGGACACAGTGTGCTGCTTCACAAGCTGATGACCAGAGGCCATCGGGACCCACAGACGAGCCTAGCTCACACCCACATGAAAAGGTGAGCCCCAGGGAGACAGGCCTGTAGATGTTCCCTCATTGGCCTGCACTGACCTTTAGAGCCTTGAGGAAGGATGCTTCTGCTGTTTCCACCACCCGGCCCTTTCACTTGGTCCGGCATCACCAGCGGCCCAACAGACAGACAGCGTTCTGGGCTCCTGCTCACCATGGCTAGGGTAAGCTGCATCCATCAGTCGAATGGACGTTCTAAAGAACACAGACTTCTCCTCTCCATGACTCCCACAATCATGTCAAGTCTAAGACAAAAGAATCTGCACATATGCACAGCCTAGGATTGATGACAGAAAAAATAGTTTCATGTACCCAATTAAGCTCTCAAATGAACCATTTTTAGAAAAATAACCATTAAGAGCCTTCAAAGCGTCTTCCCTCGTCAGATGAAAAGGGTCCCGAAGTCATGGAGCATGTGTTTGCAATATGGCAGAGCTGGCAGACAGGTTGCATGCAGTCAGAGGAGGCTGTGAATTGGGGAGTTCGGTGTGTAATAGTCCCCCATATTCTCCCTGACAAATGCTTAATTTAAGCAGGCTTGAATATCCAGTCAAAATGTGTGAATGCTTGAGCTTGTGATCAAACACCCCCGGTGTCTAACTCCAAATCCCTACTAATTCCCTGCCTCTCTTATTTAGTCTTAATCTTTCGTATAGAGTCCCAGGAGAAAGTCTAATTTGCCATTTGATATGGTCGTGTGAAAGCATCTGGAAGTATAGGAAATTATGAAATTATATCAAAAATAGAATTAGTATAAAATCATGGTCCATTACTGAAGAAGAAAATTGGCAATTAGCTGAACTAGCTGGAATTAAGTTCTGTGTGCAATAGGTTTGCAAACAAATATAGTTTTGGAAACTTTTTACTTAATTATTTTGGATTTCACATGCATGCTTGTGTGGAGTGTGGTGTGTGTGTTGTTTGTTTTGTTTTTGGAGACAGAGCTCATTAAGCAACCCTTGCTGGCTTAGAACTCTCTCTTAGACCTATAACTCATGGAGATCAGCCTGCCTCTGCCTCCTCCTCCTACCAAGTTCTGGGATGTGTTACAATCATGCCAGGCATGATGGAAGCTTTGTAAGTAAGGTTTTATTTGTCTTATAACACAATGCCTGGACATAGAAATTTCAGTATCTCTCTCGTATACATTCATATATTTTATTAATTCTGCAAATATTTTAGAATGAGATTTTGTGTGGCAAAATTTCATACCTTTATCTGAAATCAACTCAATGTAGTATTAATAATGAGGGCATTGCTTTAGATAGATAGATAGATAGATAGATAGATAGATAGATAGATAGATAGATA
>LOJH01029183.1:2468-19975 GCA_001685095.1 Ellobius talpinus | reverse complement strand
GTGGTTGCTGGGAATTGAACTCAGGACCTCTGGAAGAGCAGTCAATGCTCTTAATCTCTGAGTCGTCTCTTCACTCCCTAGCTATATAAATCTTAGTGTAACACCATACAGGGTAGCACCAAAATTCTTACACATTTCTCTCCAAATAGAGCCATCTGGAAGATCAGTTCATGTACCGCCATTCCCGGCCAGTTTTTGACTTGCTCGACTTGAAAGGCCAGTTGAAAATAGATGGATCTGATTTTGAAATGTACAGATTTCTCTTCAATATTAAAAAGCAGGAACTCCGGGAGATTTTCCATGACTTTGACATCACAGGTGACCGAGTAAGTGCAGATTTAAGAATCATGGGGCAGAGGGCCATGTCCTGTACCACTGGTAGGGATGGTGTGGAGGAGGCTGGCAGTAGACTGGGACTGGGAAAACAACTGAGACAAGTGGCCCTGGCAGAGACAGAACCAGCTGTCACATCATGTGGTGCAGACACACAACTATCGAGGCTGTGAGGAGGCACACTAAGGTGGGGATAACATGGGGGTCAAGAGAAGTGTTTACAGATTTGAATAAGCAGAAAGGAAGAAACTCAATGATAGAACCAAGTGAGAAAAATCCCGAAAAAGCTCCAGGGAGGATGGCAACTTATGCCTGTATAAAGGAAAGCAGGTGACCACAGTGGGAGGATGACATGGGAACGTGACAAGGTGACCCTGTTCCCACGATGGTCTGCAAGGGACATCACTGTTCCTGGGTACTAGGCCCGCAGCCAGCCTGTAACTAACTCCTATGCCTCTAAGTTTCCAAGACTCCAGAGTATCACACGATTACCACCTTGCTAAACTTCTTCATAATTTTTTCTCCTCCTCCCCTAATAAAAGTTGCTTAATTACAAGGAATTTAAGCTGTACACAATCTTCTGCACTGAAAAATCCATTGACAGGAAGAAAAGGAGGAAACAGAGAGAGGAAGAGAGAGAGCGAGAAAAAGGGAAAGATAAAGAGAAGTATTATCAGCATCTAAAGATGTATTCGACTGGGTTGAACCAGAGGAGTCGAAGTCTCCTTTGATACAGAAGTGAGCATGACTAATTAACATGGCCACAATGAATAACACCAAAATACACATCTTTATTTTGTGTATGTCTGTATTGTTCATTTATTTATTTAGTTATTCATTGAGACAGGGTCTCACAGTGTAGACCTGGCTGGCCTGTAACTGGCTATGTAGACCAGGCTGGCCTCAAACTCACAGAGATCTTGCCTCCTGAGTGCTAGGATTTAATTTAGGTTTGCACCATTCATACCCAGTGTCTTTTGAGACAGGGTCTCATGTAGCCCAGGCTGGCCTTAAATTTACTATATAGTTGAAGATGACTTTGAGCTTCTAATCCTTCTACCTCTATCTTCCAAGTGCTGGGATTACAGGGTATGTGTTTCTTTTTTGTTTTGTTTTCTGAGACAAAGTTTCTTTGTAGCTTTGGACCCTGTCCTGGAACTTGCTCTGTAGACAAGGCTGGCCTCAAGCTCAGAGATCTGCCTGCCTCTGCCTCTCAAGTGCTGGGATTAAAAGGTATGTGTCACCACAGTCCGGCTAGGTGTGTGCTACTATGCCCAGCTATCAAAACTGTTTTTTGTTTTTTTTGGTTTCTTGAGACAGGGTTTTGCTGTAGTTCTAGAGCCTGTCCTGGAACTAGCTCTTGTAGACCAGGCTGACCTCGAACTCACAGAGATCCACCTGCCTCTGTCTCCCAAGTGCTAGAATTAAAGGTGTGTGCCACCAACACCCGGCTTTCAAAACAATTTCTATACCTGAGCTACACTTCTATGCCTGAGCAGCCATTCTATCCATGTGGTCCAGTTTTGCTTCTGCTTTTTAGCAGGCCATGAGGTAACCCTTTCCTCGGTTCAATGCTCTTGGATCCTTTCTAGGCTAAGCCCACCTGGATGCCAGACTCATGGGCCAAAGGTGACAAGGCAAGTTGACTTTAAAGGATATGGAAGCTGTCTTTTCCTTTGAGACTATGTTTCATTGAGACTCACTATTACCCAGGCTGATCTCCAACTTGTAGGATGAAATGATCCTCCTGCTTCAGCCTTGGGTTAACTGGGACTGCAGGAGTTCACTGTCTCAGTTCAGGCTGTGTGTTCCTTAGAGCATGAGTTACTCCAACATGTGAAGTGCTTAGAAAACTAACTAGGACAAAATATTATGTGCCCGCTTCCATTTTAACTTTTCATGAACCAGGCAAAGTGGCACTTGGAAGGCAGAGGCAGAAGGATCTCTGTGAACATGAAGGCAGTCTCATCTACATGACTTCCAGGACAGCCAGGGCTATGTAGAGACCATATAGAGATCAATACATCAATACCTTGAATGATCTAAATATTCTTTGGCATGAGATTTGTGAACCCCACCCCCAAAGGGACTGTATCATCATTGTAGCAACTGTGACAGGGTCCCAGACCTTAACATAACTGAGTCCATGATAGAAGTACCATATGGGCTGTAAAACTCCGAAAGTAGGCAGTACCACCAGCCAAAAATGAAAACAATGACCTAATCCATCAAAGTCCATAGTTCTGGGAAAGTCTCTAAATGTACTAATCTTGCATTTTGGCTTTTATAATTGTTTCTGTTTTTTATTAACTGTCAAGCCAGAACATTTTTTTGTGTGTGCTTAAAAGCTCTCATTGAGAAAGACTCAGGGCCACCCTGGGATCTCGAAAACAGTGTAGGTGCTTGGTGCAGGTGAGGCAGTGATTTAAGACACACAACTTATGCCTTTAATCCTGTCAAAGGTTAAGGCTATTTTGTTTACAAAAGAGGAAACTGAGTCCCAGAGAAATTAAGAAACTTAATCAAACACATCTCACAGGTAGTAGGACCAGGATGTTGGTACTCACAGCCTGGGGTCTAAACTCACTGGATTTTGGTAGATTTTTTTAAAATTTATTTTATTGGTGGTTTACCTGTATGTATGTCTTGTGAGGGTGTTGGATCCTGGAGTTAAAGATAGTTGTGAGCTGCCATGTGGGTGCTGAGGATTGAACCTGGGTTCCCTGGAGGAGCAGTCAGTGCTCTTAACTGCTGAGCCATCTCTCCAGCCCAGGCAGGCCTCCAACCTGTGATGTTCCTGCTTCAGCACCTATGTGTTGGATGTGGGAATCAGGCATGCTAACATCAGACTTCTCTTTAAATTTTAAGCTAACAAATTCAACTGGCTTAGAAATCCCTCCTGTTTAATGTTTATTACTATACCTCTCATTGTAAATTTCTGAGAGACACAGTTGGAGACTGAAAAAATATAAATCATTTATCACATATACCCAAGATTTAAGGACTCTAACTAATCTCAAGGCAACCAGTGAGTTTGAGGGCCCCAAAATGACTGATATTATGCCACCAATGAAGAGACTAGAATCTGCACAAGACCAAGTGCACAGCATCATGATTTATTTGCTCCAGAGGGACAGAAGGCAGGGAATAAGAAACAAAGAAGACAAGGGAGAAGGGGAAGGGAACAAGAGAGAGGGAGAAGGGGTATGTCTCCTGGGGACAAAGGACTGCCTCTGGGTAGAGAGGAGACAGACACGGCACATAGGCAAATGGCTGGTTTATAAAGGCGCAAGGGCAAACCCTGCATTAGAATGAGGTATTTAATTTTGATTGGGTGTGTTAGGACAGCCAAAGGGAGCTTTTGATTGCTAGACTTATTTAATACTTTGATAGCTGGACTTTGGTAGTCAGCCTCAGGAAGAAGTGACCAAATAAGGGAATAGACCTTGGTGACTAGCTTTAGGAATGTAATTTAAGGGTTTACAGCAAGGGAGAGGGAATGGGGGGAAGGGCAAGGCCTGCTAGAGCTGGCAAGAATCCCTTCAATCAATGTACAAGAATACTGCTTACCTAAGATCCTTATCTGCAAGTCAGACTGGGGATTATGAAACCCATTATTGTGAAACATCATTAACAAATGGGAGATTTGGCTAACAAGCTTTTGAGCATGATTAGTGCAACTAGTCATAAATACTCCCCATGGTGTGATAACACAGTGGGAATGGGACCAGCAAAACCAAACCCCAGGTAGAACTGGTCACTTAACTTCAATCCTTTGTTTTTTTAAAATACACATTTGCTATGGGTGTCAGGTTCCTGGGAACTGCAGTTATAGACAGTTGTAAGCTGCCATGTGGGTGCTGGGAATTGAACCTGGGTCCTCTGGAAGAGCAGTCAGTGCTCTTAACTGTTGAGCCATCTCTCCAGCATCTTCAGTCCAGTCTATAGAGATAAAGGCACTGCTTTGATGGAATTGCAAGCATCTCTCATCACTCCCCATGCCCTTCCAACTTTAGAAGTCTGTGATTACTACAGTGTTTGCATCGGGCAGACAGGGACACTATGCAGTGTGCAGGCAGGCACTCCAAAGTGAAAAAAATGGCATCTAGAGAAAGGCCAAGCCAAAGGTCCTCACCACTGAGCTCATCTTTACAGGCTCTGGTCTCTTTTGAGATAGCCTAGGTGGCTTTTGTCAGGCAACAGCTTTAGATTCTGGGAAGACACTCCATAGGTCTCTACTCCTAGAGATGCTCTTGAGCTGTATAAAGGGAAATAACTCCTGGAGCAGATGCAGTTTCAAATTCTTTACTTAGAACAGGGAGGACAGCCAAAGAGAGCAGGTAGCTAACCTGTCCTTCCTCCCATGGGGGTCCAAGGGCACTGTAAAGGTACAATGAACAGAACATTGGATTTTTTAACATCACTGTGTGTGTTACAACACACATGTGGAGGTCGGAGGACAACTTGTAGTTGCTGCTGATCCTTCACCTTATTTTAGGGATCAAACTCGCTTAAGTACCTGCTGAGCTATCCTGACATCCCATCAGATTTTAGAATTCCTTTTTAAAGCATCATCTTCATCAACTGGAGGTTCCTGTGGGTCAGCAGCACAAGTTTTGCAGCACCCATGGCCTGAGGCAGGAGGACTGGAAGGGCATTGAGAATTATTTAATTGGTAAGTGAGATTCTGTGTAAAAATCAAAATTCAAACAAATTAGTAAACTTATATACTGTGTTGGGACTAGGCATGTAAGAAACTAACCAATCCAAGCCTGCTTTGCTTTAGGGTGTTTTTAGATTTACTTCAAGTGTCTGAGTATTTTGCTTATGTGTATGTGTAAGCACCTTGTGGGTACCTGCTGCCTTCAGAGGGCAGAAAAGGGCATTGAAACTGGAGTTATGGAGAGTTGTGAGCTGCCATGCTGGTGCTGGGAATCGAACCTGGGTCTTCTGCAAGAACAAGTGCTTTCAACTGCTGAGTCATCTCTCCAGTTCCCCNAGTTTTAAACATGAGTACATAGGGCCTGGTATGTGATTCAATAATAAGAGTATGACATGTGTGCGGTTCTGGGCTCCATCCTGTGTGTCAAAGCTTTCCAGTCTGCAGTTTTCATATTGTACTGCAAGTTCCTAGTACGAGTGTTCTAGGGCACAGGCGATGGGGAGAAACAGGTACACTATGGGTGGGACACTGAACCTGTGAAGGTTTCAGACCAGGGCCACAAGCAGATTCTTCCACACTACTGTCAGCTAGAAGGAACTTTGAGAGGCCACTAAGTGAGCAAAGTAGTCACCTCTTCCCCCAGGGCTTGGAGATCACATCTCCGTACCATCCAAGGCCTCAAGCCTCAGACTAGGCAAGGCCAACTCAACTGTGTTCAACCTTTGATGGACTCACTCAGGTTCGCTACAGAAATAGACGACAGGCTAACAGGCCACATCACAAGAGACCCCAACAAAAGTCATAGGACACTAGCTGTCTCTGAAGATGTGATCAGCTGGATTCCTTTTCTAAGTAAAATACATCACAGGACCCGATCAACTGAGTGATGCCCGTTTGCTAGGAGGGTTACCTTCCCCCCACCATGGAGAAAGAGGAATAAAAATTTCCAAGTTATCTTCAGGAAAAGGGGCCATTGTCTGCTCTGTTCTTTTCACACACAGAAGCTCCAGATAACAATGTAGTGAGAGAAAACTAATGGAGAGGCTGGTATCCCACCAAATGGAAAAGGCCCTTCAAAGAAACCCAGAGGACATAAAGGTGAACAGATTTTGTTGTTGTTAAAGATGGGAACTCACTAGGTACACCAAGCTGCTCTCCAACTGAGTCTCCTCTATCTCCCAGTGCTGGGATTAGAGGTGTGTGCAACCACAACTGGTGAGACTAGGATCTTATCACCTCAGCAGCATTCAAGCAGTACTGTGAGTCACCCTCCCTGAGTAGCACACCTCTAGGTAACCTGCAGTATGTGGTGCAGCAGATCTTAAGTTTGGTGGTCATGATCTCACTACCGGTTTCAGAGAGTAAGAAGTCTCCGACTCCCCCATAGGATGTGGGAGATTGCCATTGTATAGAAGAATAGTTAGAAACTCACGCCACAAGAAGTAGAAGCAGGCGGATCTCTGTTAGTTCAAAGCCAGCCTGGTCTACACAGAAACCCTGCCTTGAAAAAAACAAAACAGAACAACAAACGACAAAAAAGTAACAACAAAAAAAGAAACTACTCAGAATAAAGGCAAAGACAAAGAGAAAAGTTGAACTTTTTTAAAAAAAAGCACAAAACCCCTACATACTAAAATTATACACATCAAGTATTGATCCAATCTTACATCAATCTATTGACAATTACCAGCACCATGTTTTTTTTCTCATCTAGGTTAAACACGCCTGGAGGATCGTTATTCAAAGTATATGTTCCTTTAAAATAAAAAACTCTTAGAGAGGTCAACTCTCAAGAAACAAACAAGACCTTTACCAAAAAAGATTATTGATGACACCATCAAATTTTCTTTAGAAAAATAATTTTTAAAACACTCTTTTCCAGTTGATGGACTTTGAGATACTGTTACTCAATGTGGCAAATGAATCAACCTTCTTGATGGTAGGCCGATGCACTCCGATGTCCTGGAGCCTCCACACAGGAATGTGAGCACCTTCCTCATTGTTAAAGCTGTGTGATTCTCCTGAATTTAGACTCAGTCCCCATCAAGTCTAAATTAGGTGCAGTCACAAACTTTAAACTTATGAACAGAATTAGGGAAATGGTTAAAAGTTCTCAGAAATGTAAGTTCAATTATAGATATATTTAAACAGGCTATAGGAAATTTAACACCACTTTAAACTACATTTTAAACTTCTTAGCAGTTTCATTTTGTCACAAAAATTATGGTGTTTTATATCCAAATAGATGTTGAAGGTTTGGCATTTCCCTACTGAGACAACATAGTGCCCTCTTTCATCTACCGTACACAGTACAGACTCCAAAGATACAGTGTGGTCACATTAGTTCATGGAATCAACCTCTCCCCCCCCAGACAGGGTTTCATTATGCAGCTCTGGCTGGTCTAGAACTAGTTTTGTATTCCAGATTGATCTCAAATTCTGAGATCTGTCTACTTCTGCTCCCAAGTTTGGGATTAAATGCATGCACCACCATGCTTGGCAGAATCGGCTTTTAAGAGGCTCCAGTTTGAATACAACCCTTGGTAGCTTTCTCCAGCCTTCTCCAGGAGGTAAGACTGGCTCACTGTGCTCCAGTCCCTCAGCCTCATGTGCAGATATGGTGGTTGATTCACCACTTTGTGGGAAGGTGCAGGAAGAACACTGCTATCCACAATGACTAGAATCAGAGTGAAGTGAAAAGCACTCAGGTCTAGCGCCAGGTNGATTAAATGCATGCACCACCATGCTTGGCAGAATCGGCTTTTAAGAGGCTCCAGTTTGAATACAACCCTTGGTAGCTTTCTCCAGCCTTCTCCAGGAGGTAAGACTGGCTCACTGTGCTCCAGTCCCTCAGCCTCATGTGCAGATATGGTGGTTGATTCACCACTTTGTGGGAAGGTGCAGGAAGAACACTGCTATCCACAATGACTAGAATCAGAGTGAAGTGAAAAGCACTCAGGTCTAGCGCCAGGTGCCACCATTTGTTCTCACCAGTATCGGTTAAGTGACACCAGTAAACCTTCACACTTGAAAATTTTGAGTTGGAGTTTTCTCCAAGGCTGAGAAGAGGCACAGTTTTCCCAGGAACAGGCAGAGAAGATTTAACTTCCACCCCCTGCAAGGCGAGGAAGAAAGGATTGCTTTTTATTCTGGAATGGAAGCAGCTACACTCCATTTCCATGTTATATGGCCCAGAAATATAGATGGGGTCAGTCAGCTCCAGAAATGGCCATGCAGAGCAGCCGCATCAGTGAAGGCATTACATAGTAGCTAGCAGTCTCAAGCCTGGGGACCAGAGACATTTTAAACCACTATGCCACGAGACAACTTCTCAACTAAGAATGAGAACTCTTGACATTTACTAAATTATTGTCTGGTGTTCCAGAGGGTGTCTGCTGCCAGTGTGTTGGATGGCAGAACTGAGTGAATGTGAATTAGGAGCATGACTTGGGGGAGGGGAGGCAACACTGACAAACTCCCAGTCTCCACTGCTTCCTGGTGGAATAGGAATACAAATCCAGAAGAAAAAAATCCCCTCTGCTCTTTTAGGTTCCACTAAAACAAAAACAAAAAGTTTAAGTTTTGTAACTGTTATTAATTATTGATGGTTCTGGAGATATAACTTGACATATACATTTTAAAAATTCTGTATCCAAAAGGTGCTTGGTGCTGTTCTTGATGGGTCTGGTGTCTGAGTACATTCTAAATTATTTAAATACAGCCATTACATAGTTGATAAATGTTTTAAAATAAATGGTTATCTATTTCTTAACTGCCTCTCAAATTAGAAATTGTAATTACAGGAGTTCCAGAGGCTGGCTCTGTGTGTTTTATTATTTTTGTTGGTCTCCATCACAGATGGAATTTTTCACTGGTAATTCCTCAGAACTAAATCCATTCATAGGGAATTCAGAGCAGTGAAAATAAATTTCACGTCATAGAGTAGGAAATGATAATAAAAGGAGCCAAGGGATCTGGGACGCAGGCAAGCCCAGCTCAGTTCTCCACTGGTGTTGGGTTTTGCACAGGCTGGCTCACGATAACCTGTACCACATAGTCCTTTGGGATCTTCAGCTCCTCCAGTTTCATCTTATCAGTGAGAGGCCTGCCAGAGAAGAACCACCGCTGGCTGCCTGGCTCCACCCCCTCTGTGGCATGTAAGCGCCTCTTCATGTGGAATACCGTGTCTGTGCTGCGCACCACGAGCTTGAGGTCTTTGCCTGTGGAGAGGCGCAGACGGAGCTGAGACTCATGTCCGGAATTGGGAGGTGGTTCAGGGATATCCAGAGTCTCTATGTCACTCTTTTCCTCTATCATGTTGATTGGTGGTGCCAAGCAATAGACTGGCAGCTGGTATCGGTTCCCCAGCTCATCGTAGCACTCTGTCAGTGCACCTGCAGAGAAGGGGCGATAGGAACAGTGTCAATGAGTGTGCTTCTGTTCACAGTGCACCACCAGTCTCACATCCAGACAGCACTCTCATCTCCATCTGTTACAGGTATGCTAGAGATCAGAGTGGTAAGTGGAGAGAAAACACTAAGAGGACCTGTCAGAGCTGGGTTTATCATTGTTATTTCCACTTCCTCAGGGCAAACATCAGAGGAAAACTCCAGTGCTTCTAGCAGTGGGAACAAAAGAAACCATACTTGAGGGACTGCATCAGGTGTAACTACACGTCTCGCCATTAAAAGGATAGTAAGGGTACTATGAACACCCCGTGCCTACAAATTTGATCTACTAAAAGAAACAGACCAATTCTCTGAAACACATTATGTACTGAAGCTTAAGAACAGAGAGATAATCCAAATAGGCCTTATCTGCAAAAACTGAATCAATAACTAATAACCTTTTAAAACAAAAAGCACCAACTCCTGAACAGTAAATTCTGCTGAACATGTAAGTAAGAAATTATAACAATCTTCTATTTTCACAAGACTGAAGAGAAACTTCATAATGCATTCTATGAAGCAAACATTACCTTACTGCTAAAGAAAGAAAAAATATTAGGTAAATCAAATATAACACTCAAGAAAAAGAATTATATAACGCTCTCCAAGGCAGAATTCATTCTAGGTTTTCAAAACTGATTCAACCTTCAGATATTAACTAATTTATAGCATCAGGGTAAGCAAGAAAAATCATATAATCATATCAGATGAGGAAAAACCATTTGTCAAGACCTAGTACTTTTTCCTGATAAAAACTCTCAATATGCCGGTTGTGGTGGCGCACACCAGTAGGATTTGTTGAAGGAGGCAGAGGCAGGAGGATCACGAGTTCGAGGCCAGCTTAGGCTACAAAAGAATTTAAAAAAAAAGTCTCTACTATTAGAGGGACAATTCCTTTGCTTCATAAAGACTAATTTGAAAACAACAAAAACAACCCTAAAACACTAAACTTAAAGGAAACAAATGTGGAGTTTCCCATTAAGATTAGGAACTAGGTAGGACAGCACCTCTTACCACTGCTAAAGCACAAAGAAAATATCTACAAATTTGGAAAGAAAGAAGTGTTTTTACTTACAATTAATACAACTATCTATGCAGAAAACCCAAAGAATCAAGAAAATGATGTCGGATCCAATAAGCATTCACACTAAGGTTAATGCATAAAAACCACTATTCCATATATGGAAGCTAACAGGTGGTATCTGTCATTACAAAACCACATGTATTAGCACACCCAGAGTGAAACATGTAGAGCTAAACTCAACAAATGTGTAAGACCTACAAGAAAATGACAAAATGTTAAACCAAAGAAGAACTAAATTGAGACAGTCTATGCATTGAGAAAATATTGTTGGAATGCCAGTCAGTTCTTCCAATTTTAATGCAACTCCAATAAAAATTTCAGAGTTTTTTCTAGATACTGGACAAACTAAACTGTACATGAGGTATAAAATTAACTTACAAGGACTGCTTATGTTAATCTTATAGTAACTAAGATAGCATACATTTGGGCAGGATAGCTCATACTGTAGTCCCAACACTTGGAAGCGTGAAAGATTGCCATAATTTAAGACTAGGATGTGTGCGTACATGCGTGCGTGCGTGTATTGTCCAGGGTATCTCAAAAAACCTAAAAAACCAACACACAAACATAAACGTGATGAATGAAAACAGTTGAAAGTCCAGAAATAAAACTCACATAAACACCATCGACTGATCTGTGTAAAAGAAACAAAAGGAAGAGTGGATAGAAAAGACAGGTGACAGGCTTTCCAACAAAGGGTGCCAGGTTAATGAGACATCAAAAAATTAATCTCAATACAGAATTTACCCTTGCCATTGCACAATGAGCCCACCCTACCACCACCAAAAATGTGTACACAAACTTAAATATAAAACACAAAACTATAAACTCCTAGAAGGCAAAAGAAGAAAATCTAAACACTGCTGCCTTGGCAATGACCTGTGAGGTATGTCACCAAATGTACAATCATCAGAATTAGAAATTTAGGCTTTGCTAAAGACACTATCAAGAGAATAAAAAGACACAAACTGCAAGAAAAATTTCAAGACATAACTGACAAAGGACTGCTATACAAACACACAAAGAACTCTTGACAGGCGGTGGTGTCAGAGCCCACCTTTTAATCCTAGCTCTTGGGAAGCAGATGCAGGTGGATCAAGTCAGTTCAAGTCAGCCTTACCTACAAGGTTCCTGGATGGTCAGGGATACACAGAGAAACCTTGTCTCAGGGTAAAAACAACAAATACAAACAGAAAACCCAGAAAAGCAAGAGTTAAAATACCTTTGTAAGACTCTCACAAAGAAGATGAGCAGGTGGAAGACAAGCTGATGAAAAGATGTGCTACACCACACCACTCATTAAACCAATGAGCCACACTACAATGGCTGAAGTCCAGAGTTCAAACAATACCGAGGCTGGGGAGACTGTCTGATCTGCACTAACTGAAGAAGGAGAAAGGGACAAGTTTAGAAAACTCCCAATCTGCAATAACCGCTTATCTGCATTAACCCCAATCTGCAGCAATCTCCAATCTGCAGCAACTCCTATTCTGTAGCAATCCTCAATTTGCAGCAACCCCCAACCTGCAGTAACCCATAATCTGCAACAATTCCCAATCTACAGTAAACCCCCAATCTGCAGTAACCTCTAATCTGCAATAATCTCCAATCTGCACTAACCCCCAATCTGCAGTCATTTCCAATCTGCACTAACCCCCATCTGCAGCAATCCTCAATTTGCAGCAACCCCCAACCTGCAGTAACCCATAATCTGCAATAATTCCCAATCTACAGTAAAACCCCAATCTGTAGCAACCCCCAATCTGCAGTAACCTCTAATCTGCAATAATCTCCAATATGCACTAACCCCCAATCTGCAGTCATCGCCAATCTGCACTAACTGCCATCTGCACTAACCCTTAAACTGCAGTAATCTCCAATATGCACTAACCCCCAATCTGCACTAACTGCCATCTGCACTAACCCTTAAACTGCAGTAATCTCCAATCTGCACTTACCCCCAATACATACACTTTTAAAGCATTAGCACTTATGTTACTTTCTGCGTAAGTAAAGCTATTTGGAAAGATTAAATGACAGGGTACTGAAAAATATTTGGTATATTGTTCTTGTTGTTGAATGAAACAGTACTCTGTGTTTGTTATTTGTTTGGGTTTTCTTTGTTTTTGTTTTTTATTTTTTCAGATAGAGTTTCTCTGTGTAGCCCTGCCTGTTCAGGAACTTACTTTGCAGACCAGATTGGTCTCAATCTCACAGAGATCTGGGATTAAAGGTCTGTGCCATCATTGCTTAGCATGAAACAGTACTCTTAGGGTCCCAAAGGGTAGAGAATTTTAGCAAAATTATGATGCAATTTTGGCATTAAAATAATCTACTTCTAAATGAAAAATAAGGTCAGCATATCAGTATATATTTTATGGAAAAATACCATTCAATTAATCATTTTGAAATATGTAGATGTTTGTCCAAAATCCATACTTTGCTACCACAGGATGTAACTGGAAGGCAGTTACCCAACCACAGATAGTATAGTTAAGTTTCTTGGCTCTTAGTAGGACAATTAAAATATAATCACATCATTTCCTCTTTCCTACCCCTTCCATATTCCCCCTCAAGTTATGACCCCCTTTATTTAATTACTCATAAATATATAAATTCAACCTTTAGTGTTGTATTATAGATTTCAGGGCTGATCATAGGGAAGGTTCTAATTCTCTAATTCTCCTTCTCTCAGCAATCAACAGATGTTTGCATGGGGTGGGGCCCCTGAGATTTCCCCCTTTCACATAAGCATGTTCAACCATGCTGTCATTGCACAGCCAATTTTAATCTATACACTAAACACAAAATGCTTCAAATGCTTACCAGTCCTAGCCCTAAGTATGTTATATATTTAACTATACACACACACTTAATCCTTACAACTATAGCAGAAAGTAAGTCTACTATACATATTTTACAGATGGGAAAACAGATGATGAATTAAGTTTTGCTTAGGGTTACACAGCTAGTAAACAACAATGACATAATCAGTAATCAGATTCCTGAAGAAATAAACTTGTAACATAAAGATAAGAACACACAGCTTAGTATTATGTTAATGAGATAGTTAAATGGAATAAATGAACTTAGAGGAAAATGAAAGCCATAACAAATAAGAAGCTAGTGTGCTAAGCAGTCTCATAACATGACACTATTCACCAGTGAGTCAAAAGCCTACAGCAGTGACAGAAATAGCCCCACAGCACTCCAAAAGTTCTCTGAAAGAAGCTTTAGTGCTTTAAGGCTGCAAACATATTCTGTCACTCTGTTACAGTCTGGTCTACAAAAATTGGAAGGCAAATACAAAAAATGAAGCAATGGAAGATGGAAAAGTTTGCTTAAAGAAATCCAGTGTGGGGCTGAAAAGATGGCCAGTTAGTGAAGTACCTGTTTCACAAGCACAAGGACCCGAGTTTTGATCCCCAGAACCCATATAAAAAGTTGGGTTGACTGTGCAAATTAGTTCAATGGTTCCTCAGAAAACTAGAAACAGAACTTAATATATGGCCCAGATAGACCATTGCTTGGTATGTATCCAAAGGAGTCCATTTCCTACTGAGAGATACACATCCCCATCCATTTTCATCACTGCTCTATTTTCAAGAGTTGGACCATGGAATCAGCCTAGATGTCCATCAGTTGACGAATGGATAATGAAAGTGTGGTACCTATAAAACTGCAAAGAAAGATAAAATCGAGCTGGGGAATGGTGGCACACACCTTTAATCCTGCACTCAGGAGGCAGAGGCAGGTGGATCTCTGTGAGTTCCTGGCCAGCCTGGTCTATAAGAGCTAGTTCCAGGACAGGCTGCAAAGCTACAGAGAAACCTTGTCTCAAAAAACCAAAAAAGAAAAGAAAAAATATGAAGTGTAGATCTGCATGGAACTGAAAAATATTAGACCCACACCCAGAAAGACAAAGGTCACATATTCTCCCTCCTATGTGAACTTCAGTGTTAGATCTTTAGCTGTGTGTTTGACTTGGAGCTCCTGGAGAATCCAGGAAGCTAGAAGGGACCACTGGTGGGCATTCAACACAGACATACCTTAGGCCTCCACCTACATATGCACATGCGCACACATACGACTATCTGTTCCTACAGAAGGCCAGTATGTTTATGCTTAAGACGAAGGCACCTTTCCAAAAGTTGACAGTTGTGGGGATTTACCACCTTGGCAAAATTACACTTAGCCTGGCTACATTAGAAACTTACAGAAGGTTTGAATCACTATTCTCTGGCATTGAAACTCAGTTTGCTTAGAAATTCCTCACTATTTCCTAAGTTCTAGCCAGGCTCGCTTGCATTACTATCTAATAACCACTACAGACTTTTCTTTTTCCTCTCACAAACCCACTGTAGGAGCTGGCAGAGACAGACGGCCATCAGGATAAATACCTGAGGGGCAGGCATCATTTCGCCAAGCCAGGAAGCCCTGAAGGCTCCCCATGGTAGGCGGAGGGCTGCCAAATCATCACCTTGTTGTGATCCCTTACATAATTTTCTGAGAATGTTTTTACATTTTATCTAGATGATTAGTTAAGGTGTTTTATTTTCCCTGGTCAACTGTTTTCTCTGGAGGCTTTCATTCCAGCCAGGCATGATGGTTTACCTCTGTAGTCCTAGCCCTTGAGAAGTGGAGACAGGCCAGCCCTTTAGATGTCGAGTCTAAGATCTGTCTGGATTACATGAGACTGTCTCAAAAAGACCAAAACAAACAAACAAATAAACAAACAGGCCTCTAAAAATTTGTAAAGATGAACTAACCTGGTTGCCAAACAATAAAAGTAGCTTTAATACATGCCATTAGGTATAAGACTTTAGTGTTTAAGGAGTCCCCGAGGCTGAAAAACAACCTTATAAAGAAAGTCCTTGCTGAGTGTCTTTATGCTCTCTCTCACTTCCATGTAAGAGTGGGGGCTCAGTGTTAAGACTTTCATCACCTGAGACTTGCATAGTTACACTCAAAAGTTAAAAACCAGTGTCTGTGAGTGAGCAGATGGCTAGGCAGATACTGCACATGCTAGCCTGATAACCCAAACCTGATCAGCAGGTCCCACAGCTGAAGGAAATAACCAACTCCTGAAAGTCCTTTGACCTCTACATGCACTGTGAGACACACACATACACAAACCACCCCCAAATAATAAAAGCAATGTCTAAGAACAAGAAAGAGTTTTGATCTTGAAAGTGATGGTTTCATAGTATGTGCACGACAATGAGTCATCCCCATTTAATATAAGTTCTCAACAATGTTTGAAAATGTAAATACTTAGATCACATTCATAGCATGAAGAACTATCCTTCCCAAAGTAAATAAGGGGGCAACATTTTAGAACTCCAAAAAGCTTTTTTTTTCTCCTATCACCAAGGGTTTTATTCATATCCTCACTGTTAACTTCTCTGTTCTAATGGACCCCAGGAGGCTGGAATTCTACTTTTCAATAACCACTACTTTCTATGTCCATGAAAGGCCTCAACAGTTAAGTGAAGTGGACATAGCTAAAAAGACAAGAACACCAAAACCATAGAATTAAAATAAGGAAATAAAGAAAAGAGGCTCAGATCATATACACAGGAGCCTGAGGGGTACCAAGAACTGAAAGCGTAGGGAAATCTGATATAAGGGACAGGGTCTCTGCTCATACCCAAGACTGGATGTAGAGCCTAATTTGGGACATGCTGATAATTATCTCCACGGGGATTATAGTACCTACTTTTACAAGGTTGCTGCAAGGATTAAATAACTAAACATGTGAAATTGCCTAATACATATAAAAGTCCATGGAAAATGTTCAATAATGTTGGTTCTCTCCCATGGGTTTTAAATTTCAAAATTATGCACTAGGGAGAGTGTTTCACAAACAACAGTGTAGTAAATGGATCACAGTTTTATAAAGTTTCAGCCATCTACCTCAGGAGCCCTTGGGAGCAGTCTTTAGGACTATAAGGCTGCTAACAAACCACAGGTTTTCTCTCCAGAAACACGGTGCTGGGAATCCATTGAGCCTGGCTCTAGAAGACCTAGCAACTCTGTCATCCACTGACTCAGCCAGCAGGACTGTGACAGCTAGAGGAACCAAGCTTAGCATCTCTCCTAGTCAGCAGGGGTGAAAGTGGCTTAGCTGAACACCTGCAGCTGGAGTCATGTGATAGTCCAAACAGCATTAAACACTGTCTAACACTTTGCCGAACTGCTACAGAGAACAGTTAATCTTTAGTTCCAGGGTTTCATTTCTTTAAGTGGGCAGAGGAATATCATAGAAGCACTTGGGTCTGGTATCTACTGGAAGCCCAGTAGGCCTTAACGAAGTGGTAGTTGATACAGCTGCGCCTTGGGGTGTGAGAAACCCTGCTTCCTCCAGTCCCACCCCAGAACAATACAGAAAGGAGGGTTTCTTCAGAGACAAGCCCTCCTGGCTCAGGAACAACCTCCCACACAGCTATTTTCAGACTTTATCACTCTAATTCAAGAAAAAGAATGATGGCAGCAGAGGAACAGACACATTCACATTCTGTAACTCTAAGCCAGCCATCTTTGTCCATTTTGAGGACAGAAAGAAGAAATGATGTAACATTTGTGATTAATTAGTCACCAGGCTCCTTATTAAGGGCCTGTTTCATTTCTAAACACTACAACAGCAAAGCAAAAATCATCTGTGTAAAAAATAACTATCTGTATTATAGTTGTGCATCCATTCCTTAGATCTCTAAAGCAACCAAATTTCCTGGATTTTTTTTTAAGAGATAGGTTCTTGCTATGTAAGAACTGGCCTTCAACAAGTGATCCTCTTGCTTCAGCCTCCCAAGTACCAGGACTATAGGCATGCATCACATCTAGCCCTTGCCTATTTCTTGATGTTTGGGGGGGGTCTTTTTGCTCTATTTTTATTTTTTTTCTTTTTTTTAACCCTAACCCTAACCTTATTTATTTATTATGTATACAATATTCTGTCTGTGTGCATGTCTGCAGGCCA